>JACXGI010009349.1:0-30701 GCA_016801175.1 Esox masquinongy
ATATATACAGATATATATATACAGATATATACAGATATACAGATTTGTATCTATCCTTAGGCCCTCTCTGAGGGCATAGAGGGTCATGACGGTTCCCCACTGGTATTTTATCATATTATTGTTTCCTTTAGCAATACATCTCTCCATTCTATCATGATATCTCAAAAGGGTCTTGAACCTCCCCACCTGATATAATGAATTGACAACCATTACTGGACTTGACTCTAGAAGTTTGCTCCATGTCGACAGGTACCAGAACAGAGATTATCCAATTATTTTGTTCCTTCATAGCTAAGTCTGTACTGTCCGATCTGCTCAGTGCTCCAAATGCTGCATGCTTTTTGTAGGGAGTGTTCTATATAATATATCAACATGGGTGAATGTGTCAGTTGTTGTTTTTTAAATCAGATTATAGACCCAAAGCCATGGTATTTGTACATCAAAGATGTGTTCCCAACTGACTTGAATTTTATATGTCACTCTTGTCAAAGCTTTTGATTATTAATAAACCTGGTACATTTTACGGTTTTTATTAGTCATATTCCACCATGGCTGGTCTTTGATTAGTAGCAGACTGACTAAAAACAAATGATTATACGTTTGTACAGTGCATACTTTCCTGTACATACAGTACCTGTCAATTGGCTGTCTCTGTATTTTATCATTGCTATTCATGACTTCATTCATGCCTACGTCAAACATTTTTCATTTGGTATTTTATCAATGCATTTGTTTATTTGTTGTAGTATCTATTCGGCCCTTTCTGGTGGATACATTTGAACGGCAAAGGAAGATACTTCAAACAGGGATTCGTTTTTAAACGGCATAGTCTTTTTTTAAACATCGGATGCAGTGTTGCCAACTGCTCTGTAAGGAAAGTAGCTATTGTTTGTCCTAAAAGTCGCTAAATGACATCACCTAATTTGCATAATTGGCCATGTGCATGTAATTGTGATGGACGCTGTAGGAGAGAGGAATAACGTCGTGGGAGAGACTAAAAGTGAGTAAAAAACATCCTAAATATGTTTAGAACTACAAGAGTCTTGTTTTTTTTAATGTCACAATTCCAACCCTCCTCCTTTATCTGGGCTTGGGACCGGCAAAGTGACCCAAAAGAGACACTCTTGCAGAGTTACTTTGTTTATTTATTTATTTTATTTTTTTTTAGTTTTTTAGTTTAGTTTTCTTAAGTTTGGTTTGTTTTTTAACCTTATGGTCCACTTAGGAGCCTACAACAAGTGACAGTAAAACATGAACATTTTTAACCATAACATTTGTAAAAAAAATTTTTGTATACAATCTACATTAACAATCTAAATGGACCAAAAAGAGACAATAGAAAAAACGGTGCCATCTGTGAGTGCTTTGGGACGGGGGAGGGGCCCACGGCAACACCCGCTGCTCGTTGAGAAGAGTAAGAACAATACGTGCTTTCACTTCAGAGTCTCCAAAAATCTCCAATAACACCAGAAAAAGTTGCTAGATTTGTCGCTAGTCACTTTTTTGAAAAAGAGTCGCTAGAGGGGTCTGAAGACTCGCTAAATATAGCAACAAAGTCGCTAAGTTGGCAACACTGATCGGATGTGCCTCTTTACATAGTAGTCTGCTGGGAAACCACTTCGGATATTAAAATTGTTTTGGTATTATTGAGGAGGTAAAATAGTTTTGAGGCTCCAAATGGTAAAAAAAAACAACAGATGACTAAATTACTGTATGTTTGTGAAATCCAAACAACCTAACATGTTTGTTTCATGCAAACTAAAATGGCTGGTTCAAAATAACCTAAAATTAATTCTGTCCACTATTTAACCGGTCCTGGGTTACCAAGTAACCAAAATTGGGTTGTTTTAAGCCCGGCAGTTTTTAGAGTGTGGTGTTCTTTGCAATAGGAACTACGTATTTAGAAAGTAAACTATAAACTGATCATAAACCAAATGTCATACCATTGGTCAGTGTTGCACAAAACCCCTTTTTGGTATTGGGATTCTAGTGCAGTCAAGGTTTAGTATGCTATAGTCTAGTTTAGATTTACATTATTTTGAGTATGTAAAAGTTTTCAATGGGTAAAATGCACTTTTCTGAGACCCTTTCTGGTGTATGAAAGCTCGTATTTACTGAATAAAAATTATGCAAAACTTAAAAAATTATGCTTAGGTGCCTTAAGTCAAGTGGGGTTTTGTCTCCGAAGTACTTTGTACATCTCTGGGAGTGAGTGTTTTGTTTCTGTGTTCTGGTCTTGGGCTTCTTCCTACTTCCTCCCCTGGCTCCAAACTGTATCTGTATTTTTCCAAGGCTGCGTTTATCCTCATGGGACACTCACGTCCTTTGAGCAGCTGTTTATAAATAGCATTCATTTCCATTCTCCAAATCTGTTTTCACTGTACCGGGAAAATATAGTCTCATTCTGCTACAGTTGTATTTCACTCCTGCTATCCATATCAAAGGCATGACTGTCACTAGAGTATTCCTTGGGTTTCACAACGGTTTTCAATGTGTTTTCACTGAACAAAAATCTAAATGCAACATGCAACACATTCAAAGATTTTACTGAGTTACTGCCCAATACGGTTGAAAGCTGGATTGATCCCTGAAGAGCACCTTCTCCAGTGTAAAAAAGTTGAGCATTTGCCTGCTGAATTTTGTTACGATACAGTACTGCAGTCAGGTCAAGACCCTGGTGAGGATGATGAGCACGCAGAAGAGCTTCCTAAGGATGATTTTTGACAGTTTGTGCAGAAATTGTCTGGGTTGTGCACAACCACAGTTTCATCAGCTTTCTGGATGGCTGGTCACAGATGATCCCGCAGGGCAAGAAGCCGGATGTAGAGATCCTGGGCTGGTGGGGTTACACATGCTCTGCAGTTGTGAGGCAGGTTGTACATACTGCCAAAATCTCTAAAATGATGTAGGAGTCAGTTAACATTAACATTTATTTCTCTAGTGGACATTTCTGCATTCAACATGCCAAATGCACTCTCTCCCAAAACTTGAGATGTCTGTTGTGTTATATTACAAAACTTGAAATATAGTGTGTTTTTCGATTATGCTCTTTAATCAGCTTCTTGATATAATACACCTGGATGGATTATCTTGGCAAAGGAGAAATGTTCACATACAGGGATGTAAATAAATGTGCCAACATTTTGGTTATTTATGGGGGGTGTTTTTTTGCTTATGGAAAAATGTATGGGATCATTGTTGCGTTTACGTAGCAATTATATTTTTGTTCAGTGTATAGATTTGAGAATGGGATCCTTCTAGAACCAGAAATGGAACCAGACAAGCCTAGTTCTGCCAGCCCGTGATTAGAAGGGATGAATGTTGTGGTCCCTGGCTGGTTTCGATCTACGGTGTTCTATGTGGCAGACTGTGTCGTTAACCATTATGCTATTTAAACAGCGGGTTGTGTTAGATGTGATAAGTGTCTACTGCCATGCAAAGTAATATTATTTTGTTCAAAAATGAGTTATTGTCATTTTTGGAGCTTTATTGTGTGGACAAATATCTTAAGTAAATTTTTTTATTTATTTCTGACACACAAAGTAGTTTGAATAAAGTGTAAAGCAAATAGTGTTGCAGTAGTGGTTTTTTACAAATGTTACATCTAGCTTTTAAGAATGGCCCATTTCTCTCGAGGGAAAATGTTGGGGTTGATAGCTTTAAAAAGCAGACCCAAAGATCAATGTAAGAAAGATTAGGCTACAACATAAATAGGCAATCTACTAAAATTACTTTTTAGCTAGCTTAGGCTTGTTGTTTGATGGCGGTAAAAGTACAGAGTGGATAAATATTTCTGAGTGACAAAATTGGAATGTCTGAGAGGGGAATTGAACCGGGCTCAAAACGGTAATAACAGGATGTCGAGGATGTTACCATAGGGCTTGCTGGTGCTCAGACAGCCTCCGTATAGTCTCCAATTGCAGCTTTTACACCAGCCATTACATTTTTGCTGAAATAACGTGGGCAACACAATGTTTATTAATGTAACTAAAGTGTACTCTTGTACAAAGATTACAGTAGATGGTCGTCCATACAATAACAGTTGAATAGCTAACAACTACGCTATGTGAACAATGCTTTGTGTTTGGTGCAGTTCGTCCATTGCAATATAACCATAAATAGTTGTAATTTAGACCTTCTATAATGTGGCTACTGAAGCTTGTAGCCAGCGAAATCCTGATGCCTAATTTATTTTGTCCATGGTGAGGATCATACCCAGGTTAACTACGTGGCAGTCCACGTCTCTAACCACTACACTATTTAACAATGGGCAGTCTGGCAGTCAGTCAGGCACTCACTCACTCACTTACTCGCTCAGTAAGAGACATTCGCTCTTCTTGGTCAGCTCCGCTTACGCGGTCCAGCAGAAATACACAAACAGACCTTTTTCCCGTAAACCACAACTAACTCTATTAATAAATATATGTATATAACTATGTCATCATTCTCTTTCAGTATCATATCCCCAAAGTAATGAACCAATTTAAACTAAACTTAATCGATGTGGCCAATTTATATTGTATCCTGACTCATTAACCAGATTTAAAAAACTACAATGAGATGACGAACAGAGATAGAAGGCACGGTTGACAAAGCAACAACTCACCTGGTAAATTGAGTATTAGGGTTAGGGTGTTCTAGAGCCGTCCTCTCTGTTCTTCCTCAAATAACTCTGCAGAACAGAGTGAAAGAAAAATATTTTCTGCAACATTTTGCGTTATGGATGACAATACTTGCAGTAAAAATAAATGTTGCTTACAGCTTCTACCGAAAGATCTGGAGAGTCTTAGCACTCAAGCTAATTGATGACTACCTTGGAGAAGCAGAACCACTCTCTCTCCAATACCTTCCTTGATCCTGAAACCTATTTTAGCTTTAAAACATGGTTCAAACAACATTAATATTTGTATCACAAATTGTGAATGAATGCTTAACTGCTGATGACCACCCTAAGAAAGTATGTAGGAATGTTGTCACAATTATCATTCATTTCATAAACTGAAAAACAAACTTGTTTGTGAATGTACAGTATCATGTTACGATTCTTTTATTTCACAACTTAACTCTGATGTGGTTTGTATCAGCAGCATGTATAGTCAAGTGAAATATTATTCTCATGTTGAGTAATATGTATCTCTATCAAAGGCAATCTTTCTGGTGGTGATGAGGAGTACATCTACATGAACAAAGTCCTTGTCCCTGGGCTGGATAAAGACAAAGCTGCAAGAGGTGAGCAAAAGGCCTTTTTAAACAAGGCGGAACCTTTTTGCTGATGTAGCACTCTGTATTCTGCTTTGTTGATTCATACATTGCACGTATATTCTATTGAGGATTCACACATCATCCAATAATTGAGGTGTGCTTTATTTAGCTTGGATTTTTCACAGGATTTAACCTCAGAATACGTATGTATGTATGTATTGGGTCGGTTGCTTTCCATGTAGAATAAATCATTATTTCAGTCCGCAGGTTGGCTCTTGGTCCATAACTATTATTTTGCTGTTTGGAATGGTTTTATATAAAGACAGGATTTTTATAAACACCTCGTAAATTGATGCACAGCTTAGAAAAAGTGGAAGCAGATAAGCGTGTGGTATTTGTTTTCTAGTAGGAAGATGGACACTTCTTAAAGCATGTAACGTCAAATGGTACAAAGCAGGATGGAAAAATAAAATTGATGCAGGAAAGTGTAGGTGGAAGTGAAGAAAATGATGGCTAGATTTGTCCGGAGGCATGAATAAGATGATGTTTTATTCCAGGTAACGGTTAAGTTCTCTGAACTAAATATTTGCTGGTATGTCGCGTTGCTGGGGAAAATATGTCCTTCTGACGGGTGTTGGTTGGTTCTTCGAACAGATGTAGCCAATGCGGTCTGGGTGTGGCTCGAAAAAACTGACCCATGCAGGACTTTATCTCAGAATACTCAAGTCACAATTTCTCACACATTAGACCCACAGAATAAATCAAGTCACAGTCAAGTCAGAGTTGTTTTGTTGAGTCTGCAGTACTTCTAAATTACTTTGAAAAATTGGTGTTGCCGTTCATTTAAAGTTCAAGGCCAGGTATGATGTGCATGATAGGCTGCATCACACCAAATGAGAAACAAAACCAAATTTTCAGCAGTGATGCTGAAAAGAAGTGTGAAAACCACTCGCATGCATTCTGTCCCTGTCCATTTCAATAGCCCCTCAATTGGCCTCTTCCCTCCTCCCCATTTCCTGTGTATTTCTCAGTAGTTCTTTCTTTGGCCCCCCTTTACAACCCAACCTCTGAGGTCAGAATTTTTTTTAGGCCTGTGATTAAGAAGAAGCAGAAACACACATCCACCCCGCAGTGGACCACTAATCCATTGTTTTACAGCCTATAACCAAGTACAAGGGCTTCCTCAGATCTAAAAGATGAAGTCCTCTAGTTGTCATGCATCACATCTATTTTTTTATGGAGAGTAAAGTGTATTTATCATACCACAGAATGCTTCTGTATAAAGACTTTGAAACAGGTTTCTTTGAAGGTCCTAAAAGTGAATACCTTTCATATTGTCTTGTCTAGCTACCCATGTGATGAAAAAAGGCCTAATTTCAACTGACTGTTTCCAACCTAAAAATTAGGGTTTGAAAATGTTTAAATCTTCATCATAATAATTTAGTGAAAACAGACAGATGTTTTATATTTGTGTGCTCTACAGACCGTGTTGGCCATTTTGTTCATTTTCTGTGATTCCTGTTAATTTATGACGAAAGACTTTCACAATAAAGAACTCTGCTTGGGTTCCTATGGCAACCCAGGTGTCTGCATGCTGAGATTAAGTTAGTGGAATGTTGGACAAGAGTGGAATATTGCTGTAATACAGTAGCGTAGAGGCTGTCATAGAAATAGGCAACTTACTATCATGCAAATTTCAGTCAAAATCTTTATATTGTTCTTTAGGCTTGCAGGTCAATTTTGCTGCATCACCCAGCTGAATTCTACTCATTGGTGTTTAGGATGGAAGGTTATGAAGTTCAGTTTACTTTGGGAGGGACACCAACTTTTCCATGCTTAAAGTAACTTCCTTTGAGACCCAGTGAGAAATATAAAAACCTGACAAGGCTCTTATGATGCTTATGATATTATAATAACCATAAGATTCTCCTTTACCATTCTTTTTTTGCTTTTGTGAAAATGGGTGTCTTGCTTTCGATTGTTCTTGTTGGTGTTTATATCATGTTCTTCTTAACTTGTGTCAAAATTACTAGACAACAGATCAGATGCCCTGGCCGATGGAATTGCAGCAAAACATGTCCCCGCCCCACTGAAGAATCTTCCTGACTTACCAGCACCTAGAACAGTGAGTGATACTCAGTTAAATTTAGTTCAAATTCAGTTAAATTTAACACATCTTTCTAAATCACACATTACATCCTTGCTGGGACATCCATGATAATTAAGAATGTGTTTTGTGTATATTAAACCTAGGGTTGGGTATCAAGAACCGGTTCCAAGTTAGAACCGGTTCCAAATTTCCAAGAACTGTGGATTCGAAAAGACACATGCATTTCGATTCTGCTTCGATTCCTAACATTTGCATTTCAGTCACGCATTTTACAGTCCATAAAAGTTGCACTTATATGCCAGCACCTGCTACACGGACGGCGGACCTAATGTCACATAATTTCACAAAGTACATCAACAAAGCAAGCACGTGAGAACTGAGAAGAGACACTTCTGTTTACCAGGACCATGGCTGGCCACAGCAAACGCTCGAAAGTTTGTCTTAGCTTTACAAAAAATGTTAATGACACCGCAAAATGTAAGCCCTGCAGTAAAAATATTTCATGCAATTAGAGGAAGCACTTCCAATATGATTAAACACGGCATGAATTTGAAGGAATGGACTGTGTTCATTGTGTTGCGGTCTCCCAGTTCCAGCCACAATAACGTCCCACATACAGCTAACAGAAGCAACGTCTCACACTCAGGTACACAAAACACAGCAGGGCTGTCAATCTTCCTTTCTAATACTGTTGGAATTTCATTCCTTATTTTTTTATTTATTTTGGAGTTAATGGAATATTAATCCTCAGATTTTGCGCATCAACTTATTGTCACTTAGACATCAATAGCAACCACAGCGAGCTAGCCAACGTGGAGGGTACTGACTGGTGGCAAGCTAAGTTGGGTAGCTAGCTAACATGAGCATACTATACAAACGTATATGGACACCAAGCTAGCTAGTGTACTATAAAATATATGATAATTATTATTATATTATATATAACCTACCAACTGGTCTGTGGGTAATTAATGTCATCTACACGGCTTGCTTGTAATTTCTTTCTTCAAAACTAGAAAGCCCGCTTATCGCAGTAACATAACGTAGCTACACAACGTCATGTATCCCTTGTCTCCATTCTCTCTCCATTATCTAACACAGATGAGCTGACATTAGCCTTTCATATTGAAGGTAAAAGAATGATGTCTGCAAATGATTCTAATATTTAGTTTTCTTAGATACAAGTTCAGAGAGCACCACTACACCTCCGATTCAACCCCATTGGCCCCCCTCTAGTCCAGAAACGCCTTTCACTTTAGCCATGAAGGGGAAGATGAGCAAGGGGAAGATGAGCAAGGAGAAAGAGGAAGATTTGTGGTGAAGGGTTTACTGTACATCCGTTAGCTACGGTTGAGTCTCCTTCGTTTAGGTTATATTTTTCTGTTATTTATTTAAATATTTTTGGTTTGTAATTGTGATTGTTGATCATTCCTTATAAGAAATAATATTTATTTTTTATAAATGAAGGGGAAAAGAAACCTTCCTGAATCCTGTCACCGTTGACAATTGACTGATTATAGCCAAAATGTGCAAAGAATAAATGAACAAATTTTACTTCTTGAAATATGTTGTAATTCTTCTCTCCCCAAAATATTGGAACCGGGATGCGATAATAACTGGATTCGATAAGCAGAATCGGAATTGGAATCGATGAAATTGAAATGATACCCAACCCTACCATAGTCTACCTCGGGAACCCTATTGCTGCTATCCCTACATTTCAGTTGCACATGCTACCTTACACCTACAACTTGCTCGATTGCTCTTTTAGAATTGCACCATTTCCATGTGTAACATACACTATATTGAATACTTGTAAATTTCCTGCCCTCTTCTGTTGGCACTTCTGGTTAGATGCTAACTGCATTTCATGGTAATGTACTTTTACTGTTCAATGACTATAAAGCTGAATCTAAATCTAAATTAAATAGTAATTTTGTGCTGCAAGGCTCTGTTTTAGCATTAAAAATATTTTCTTTTTTATTATCATATATACAACTGTTAATAATATTGATTCTTGACTGTTATTTATAACAAGAATAACTGGCGTGTTTTATCTTACATTGAACTAAGTATCACATCAAAGACTAACATGACTTTCTTGCTGGTGTGACTGTTTAGCATCTTTGGCTTCACTCATCTTTTGCCTGTGTTTTATTAAGCGCAGTTAGTTCAGCCAGGGAATCCAAGTGGTGCACTGGCTCAGTGATGCATCAGCTCATATCGAGATCATGCCTACCGCAGTCTCAAGATTTTCTTATCTGATATGGTGGTCTATTTAAGTTGGTCAGGGTACATTCTGGTGCTTTGCTGGTCGTTTTAGCGTGCTGTAGCTAAACCAACCACCCCAGCCTCCACCTGTTTTGGTTCTGTTTCTTTCTGCGGTGGGATTGGTACTGCGTACAGTACCTTGCTCATTGCCTATATGGGTATTCAGAGTGCGAATTATATAATGACAATCGGGGGGGTCAAGCTTTTCTCCAAGGCGTAAAGGGAACCCGGTACAGTGCAGGCATGTGTTTCTGTGAACTGAAGTCATACAATCCTTACAGTATCTTGCTTGTTTAACGTAATGTCTGCAGTTTGTTGACGATGATTAATCCAGATGTCTCTGAGGTTAGAGTTAGGTGAAAGGGTGGGGGGCAGGGGAATATTCTGTCATTGGACTGGGGTAACCAACTAACTATAGTTCAGTTGCAATGATGGTCCTGGAGCAACATTAATTATGATGTTGTAGGAACAGCAGTAACACGTTGACATCAGATTGTGTAAATGATGGTTAAGTGTCTTAAAAATATTTTTAACATTTTTGAATGTTTATTCTGGGGGAGTGGGGGGGGGACACACCCCCGGCTGATTTGGTCCCCCCCCAATGTTGACTCCATGGCTACGGCCTTGATTGGCATAGACCACCCAATAATCTAAATATGTCAGCTGTTTCCTTACTTAGGCTATTTTTCAAGGTAAGAAAACAGCTGACAAATTTGGTTGATTTTAGAGCGGTCTATGCCTTTAATTAGAAGCTAGGCTAATGTTTCCATCTTCAAAGTAGCCTAATGCAAAAGATTCTATCAAACCAGTCTTACCTTCAAAAATTTACCACAGAGGTTTGAGTTGACTCTCCTGGGCTTTCCTCCCACTGATGTATTGATGTCAAAACGTGTATCTACAACAACTAATCCTCCATTGTCTCACTGCTCATGACTGAGCACCAGTGTTAGCTAACATTAGATAATATATGACATTTTATGTTGGTAATGAAATGCCAAGCCACAGACACACAAGTGAGTCAGAAAATATGCAAATGAGGGGAAATCTCCGACAGATTGAACAGACGTAACAGATGTTTTTGCAGACCTTAACCAATGGCAAAACCCAGGAACACGTTAACAACTCTCTGTCGTTATATTTCCATGCAGTTTAAGCCAGAATAACATACTTTTAAAGTACTAGCTTAAACCCTTTATGGGAGAGAGTGCATCACAAAACATTTTACCAGCTCGTAAGCTGTCCAACTTTTGCTGGGAATTTGCAGTACGTCACTCATGCGTTTTTTATGTGTCATTAATTAAAGCCCCTCCTACTACAATATGTAAACTGAAAACATATTCATTGATTCAATATAATGCTTCAATCACCCCCAAACCCCCCCTCAATACGCCCCGTAATTCGAACCCTGTGGGTATTGCTATTAATTATATTACAGTATTAATCTTGTTATTAATAGTATTGTATACACGATCGTGCAATGGCGGTGAGTTACCCGAAAGGCAGGGCTCTACGTTTTCCTGAGTTAAAAAAAAATCTAGGGGTGCACAAATATATTTAGAGCACATATAGTTGGATTAGTTTTAATTTTGAACAATTAATACCATTAACGGAGAGTTGAAAACACAAGTCTTGTTTACGTTTTACTTAACAATACCCGTTTTCTGCATTATGGTGCATGTTTGTGTTTGTGTGCGTGTTGTACAATTAAACACAAAAAATGTCTTTTGTCCATGCACTTTTGTAATTTGTGCACCTGGCCCACTTGGAACTGAGCCACCGGTCTACCACAAGATTTGGATTGAATCTCTCTACAGGAGGTCCTTCTGGGCAGATCCTCATCAGGTCCATGTGCGGTCAACACAAAAAGACAGCTTCTCGTGTTGGTCTTGATTCTATTCTGGGCAGAGAATCCCCTTTCGCACTGGGATGCAGAGATGGGCAGCACAAGCATAATCTCTACCAGCTTCAGGATGTTCTAGGATGAGGCAACAATCTTTCATTTCACTTAAACTTATGTCTTGAGAAAACTTGCAATAAAATAACTATAACCACTTATACCAACAGCTACATGGATTACCTTGTAGTTCTGCTTGTAGGGTTGTTTTGTAAGCACCTTCGGCCACAGCATAGATTATGGCTTGTTTTTGAAATTCTGGGTAACAAAGATTTTCAGCCCTCGATACTTTTCTTGAATTGCTGCAGTATTGCATCTGCACGAGAAAAGTGAGTTTTCAAATATGTACTATCATACAGTAATGTTATTTCAATACAGCGCCCCAAAAAAGTTGGAACGCTGTGTAAAATTTAAAGAAAAACAGAATGCAATGATGTGCAAATCATTTAAACCCTAAATGCAATAGAAAATAGTACAAAGCCACCATATGACATGTTGAAACTGAGAAATGTTACTGTTTCTCGAAAAATATATGCCCAATTTTTTGAGGCCAGCAACACATTTCAAAAAAATGCTGGGGCAGGGGCAACAAAAGACTGGAAAAGTTTTGTAATTCAAATGAAAACCTGGGGGAACATCTCAAAACTATTTAGGTTAATTGGCAACAGGCCAGTAACATGATTGGATGTAAAAAGTGTATCACAGAGAGGATGAGTACAGAGAAGATGAGTCTTTCAGAAGTAAAGATGGGGAGGGATTCACAACTCTGTGAAAGACTTTGCTGCAAATAGTGCAGCATTTGAAGAAAAACATTTCTCAATGTATAATTGCAAAGATTTGGGGATCTCATCATATACGGTACATAATATCATTAACAGATTCAGAGAATCCGGAGAAATCTCTGTCCGCAAGGGACAAGGCCAAAAACCAATATTGGATGGCAGTGATCTTCGGGCCCTGAGGCAACGCTACATTAAAAACAGACACGATTCTGTAGTGGACATCACTGCATGGGCTCAGGAACATTCCTGAAAACCATTTTCTGTAAAAACAATACATTGCTGCATCCACAAATGCAAGTTAAAAGTCTACCATGCAAAAACGTGACCATATATAAACAAGATCCAGAAATGCTGCCGCCTTCGCTGGGCCTGAGCTCATTGAAGATGGACTGAGGCGAAGTGGAAAACCGCCCTGTGGTCTGAGAAATCAAAATTTGACTAAAAAGGAAAGGGACCATCCAGCTTCTCATCAGTACACAGTTCAAAAGCCAGCATCTGTGATGGTATGGTGGTGCATTAGTGCACAAGGCATGGAGGACTTGCACATCTGTGAAGGCACCATTAATGCTGAACAATTTATACCGGTTTTGGTGCAACATATGCTGCCATCCAGACGTCTTTTTCAGGGAAGGCCTTGCTTATTACAGCAAGACAATGCCAAACCACATTCTGCATGTATTACAACATTATAGCTCCATAGTAAAAGAGGCCGGGTGCTAAACTGGCCTACCTGCAGTCCAGACCTGTCACCCACTGAAAACATTTGGCGCATTATGTAACAAAAAATATGACTAAGGAGACCCCGAACTGTTGAGCAGCTGCAATCCTATATCAAGCAAGAATGGGAAAACATTTCACTTTCAAAGCTACAGCAATTGGTCATCTTAGTTCCTAAACACTTACAGAGTATTGTTAAAAGAGGAGGTGATGCAACACAGTGGTAAACATGCCCCTGTCCCAACCCTGATTTTTAATCACAGCTTTCATGCGTCTTGGCATGCTCTCCACCAGTCTGTAACTTTGCTGTTGGGTTACTTTATGCCACTCCTGGGACAAAAATTCAAGTAGCTCGGCTTTGTTGGATGGCTTGTGACCATCCATCTTCCTCTTGAACAAATTCCAGAGGTTTTCAATGGGGTTCAGGTCTGGAGATTGGGCTGGCCATGACAGGGTCTTGATCTGGTAGTCCTCCATCCACACCTTGATTGACCTGGCTGTGTGGCATGGAGCATTGTCCTGCTGGGAAAACCAATTCTCAGAGTTGGGGAACATTGTCAGAGCAGAAGGAAGCAGGTGTTCTTCCAGGATAACCTTGTACTTGGCTTGATTCATGCGTCCTTCACAAAGATAAATCTGCCCGATTCCAGCCTTGCTGAAGCATCCCCAGATCATCACCGATCCTCCACCAAATTTCACAGTGGGTGTGAGACACTGGCTTGTAGGCCTCTCCAGGTCTCCGTCTAACCATTAGACGACCAGGTGTTGGGCAAAGATGAAAATTTGACTCGTCAGAGAAGTTGACCATACTCCATTCTTCTACAGTCCAATCCTTATAGTCTTTTGCAAACTTCAGCCTGGCTCTTCTTTGCTTCTCATTGATGAAGGGTTCAGGTAATCACCTAATCAGTACCTCATTAAGTAAAATGATATGTGCCTGTGTTGTAATTTAACAGACACTGGAATGGAATTGCAGCCATACATGTTGAGATGCTGATTTAAGAAAAATTAGGAGTGGTCTCTTAATTTTTTCCAGAGATGTATATGTGCACAAAAACTCACCTTCTTTGCCAGCCCTTGTACATCTACAGGTGTTTTACCTGATGCAGCCAGGTACTCCATATGCTGCTGAACAAGAGAGTGGCCATCATCTGTGCCATTGTCTTTGTCATGTCCGGCTTCATGCAGAAACACTTGGAAGGCCATGTGGATGTGTTTAATCCAGCAAGTTCCCTTTACTCTGGAGGGACAGCACACCCCCCCCCCCAAGCTCTTCTCCAAGAGCATACAACTCCCGCTTAGATTTCTCCATTAAAATTATGTCTTCATTTGTAGCAGGTGTAGCAGGTGATACATAACATCCACCTTGGGCTCTTTCTCCTGAACTGTCAGAATAGCAATCTCGAGCCTGTACGGGACATAGGGAAAAAAGTCCCCAGTAAGTATTTTTCCTTCAAATTTAGATACACAGCATGTCTAGCAAAACCTCATGTATGTCAAATAAATCTCCACATTCCTTTATGTTCTATCGTATCATATTCCTGTAACATAAAAATATTTGTATTGGTCAAATATTTTGTATTTGATTACAATTATATTCAATACAAACCTATGTGGTATGTTATGTATCGGTGCATCTGATGCCACCAAGTAATGCCACAGACTGTCCAGGAGCTCACTGATGCCCTGATCCAGGTCTGTGAGGATATCCCCCAGGACACCATCTGCCATCTCATCAGGAGCATGCCCAGACGTTGTTGGGAGTGCATACAGGCACGTGGGGGCCAAACACACTACTGAGTCACATTATGAGTTGCCATGATGACATTCAAGCAAGTTGGAACAGCCTGTGATTTTAATTGTTTACTTTGATTTTCGGTGTGAGTTTGAATGCAGCCCTCAATCGGTTGGTGATTTTGGTTTCTGTTGACTGTTGTTACATCATTTTGTTCTCAAGAAACTACATAATGTGTGGTAAAGATTTTGATCTTTAACATATTTTGTTCATCAAGACCCAATGTGTGATTTAAGTGTTCCCATAATTTTTTTGAGCAGTGTATTTAATGAAACTGCCTGTTGAGGACCCATGAGGAGTCTGCTTTTCAAACTAGACGCTAATGTATTTGTCCTCTTGCTCAATTGTGCGCCGGGGCCTCCCACTCCTCTTTCGATTATTGTTAGAGCCAGTTTGCACTGTTCTGTGAAGGAAGTAGTGCACAGCGTTGTATGAGATCTGCAGTGTCTTGGCAATTTCTCACATGGAATAGCCTTTATATCTGAGAACAAGAATTGGCTGAGTTTCAGAAGAAAATTCTTTGTTTCTGGACATTTTGAGTCTGTAAACAAACCCACAATTGCTGATGCTCCAGATACTCAACTACTCTAAAGAAGACCAGTTTTAGTTGCTTCTTTAATCAGGACAACAGTTTTCAGCTGTGCTAACATAATTGCAAAGGGGTTTTCTAATGATCAACAAGCCTTTTAAAATGAGAAACTTGGATTAGGCAACACAATGCGCCACTGGAATACAGGACGGATAATGGGCTGATTATTGCTGATAATGGGCCTCTGTATGCCTATGTCCATATTCCATAAGAAATTAGCCGTTTCCAGCTAGATTAGTCAATTACAACAATAACAATGTCTACAGAGTAGTTCTGATCAATTTGAAGTTTATTTTAATGGACAAAAAATGTGCTTTTCTTTCGACAACAAGGACATTTCTAAGTGACCCCAAACTTTTGAATGGTAGTGTACATTTTTTGTCGCATTTGCAATCGAAATGGTAACACTGTAGAGCTCTGCCTGAAGGACTAGAAACTAACACCAAGACATTGTTCTGCATTGTTTCCCAAAAAAATTGTTATACTAATAATTGGCATTTCCTGTCTAAACTTTCATTTAGTAGTAGGAGCAGCACATGTTTTCCCATAACTATAAATCCCAGACCTGCGGCAACATTGTGAATCAAAGCTTTTATAGTAGGTGCTGTAATCACCTACAGAAACTGGTATTTCAGCCCTCTCAGCATGATAAAGCAGAGAAATGAGTGTGAAAATATGTGTGTGAGGCTTGAGAGAAGTGGTGTGTTTAATGCTGACTGGTTAAGCTAGAGGGCTTCTGAACTGGTGCTGTGTGAGATTGGGGGGTCAAAGACAGACAGGATGGGATCATAACGTCCTCTCTGAGTCTTTGAACTCACCATGCAGACACACACACATCACTGGTTTCTGATTAGTAACAGCTGCTTTTGCTGTGGTATGGGAGTACTTTCGGTGGCTGGAAAGCCTCCATTAAGTGTGTGTATGTGTACATGTGCGCTTGAACAAAGTGTATTGTGAGTAATAGTCAGTGTGTGAGCATGTTTCTACCTTATTGCTGCAATTTCTTGGCATGAGTAGAGTTTTATTGCAAAAGCATTGTCTTTCACCCAGACTAGGGGTCAACAATACAGCCATGGTCTATCCATGATTTTTTTATATTTTGAGTAATAATTCTTTAATGTATAGAGAGAGTGGGAAACAAGGACTTTTTTTGCTTAAAGAGCTGTGGACCAGGTTTAAACCCATGCTGCTACAGTACATTGCACCAGAGGCCCATTAAAATATTGGGTTAAGTATATAACCTTTGTTCATGAAAGAGGAAATGAGGTGCAACTATGAGGAACACACATTCTTCAAGCACTTTGTGAAGACAAATGTAATCACATCTAATTAGGACCCTTGGAGCACAAACCAAGGCCCAGCATCACCTAAGAGTAACGACCGCACAGGGGCTTGACGATCAAGGGGGAAGCCCACGTAGGGGCCAGGCCCACAGCTCCAATTCTTGAGGCCGTGAATACAGGATCCAACCGTTGTCTTGGGATGCTATTTCCTGCCAGACAATTATTTCCTGGCAGACCCCATGGAGGCAGAAGGACACTTCGGAAATGATGGGTTGTTGGGCCAGCAGGGAGCCACAAGAAGGGGGAAAAGACATCCATTGTTTAGCCTAAAGGAAATTTTGCACATTCAACCTCAGAGGAGCGCTCACATTGAAATTGCTAAAGGGCTCGAAAAATAGACAAAAGCTATAAGGGAAATTGATTTGGTGTGCGCTCCTTGTGATGGCAGCGAGTATCCCCAAACTCAGTTCTTGTGACATGACACCCTGTTCAACTGAGTCCCCTGTAAGAACAACAGTGGAGTCTGGAGGAATAGGGAAGCAGCCAGGAGGTGGTCAACTCCTCCAGGAAAAGAGGGAGAGACTCGTAGACTAGAGGCAGAAAAATCCTACAGAACCATGACAGCTTGAAAAAATCATTATGCCACTCTACAGCAGAGATCATAGAACTTGAGGTGGTCATACGGGGTCAATACCAGTGGTAGATGGAAGAAGTGATCCTCCAGGAAGATGTGATCCATAGTCCTAGACCATAGTCCTCTGCGCTTGCTGAAACTCTGTTGACTTCTGTTGGAGAGCCCCATAGACGAGCATCCAAAAAGCCCTTATCCGGTTACTAATTATGATTAGTTGCCCTATTGTTCAATTTTAGGTCTGCTTTTTTGGTACAATGCCGTTAATTGGGTAGTTAAAAAACGGCACTCAAAGTGGGCTGACATCTGCCTTTTACAGAGGAGTGGCTTCTGTCTTGCCACTTTGTCATAAAGGCCTGGTTGGTGGAGGGCTGCAGAGATGTCTTTCTGGAAGTTTCTCCGATCTCCACACAAAACTCTGGTGGTGAGTCAGCATCAGGTTTTTGATCACCTTCCTGAACAATCGCCCTTGCAACCTGATTGCTCAGTTTGGCTGGGTGTCCAGCTCTAGGGAGAATATTGGTGGTTTCATACGTCTTCCATTTAGCAATGATTGAAGCCACTGTTTTTTTCTTGGGGACCTTCATTGCTGCAGAGACCTTTTGGGACCCATCCTCAGGGTCTCTGCCTCGGCACAATCCGGTCTCGGAGATCTACAGATAATTCCTTTGACCTCATGGTTTGTTTTTTTTGTCTGAAATGCACTGTCAACTGTGGGACCTTATGTAGACAGATGTGTGCCTTTCTAAATCATGCCCAATCAATTGAATTTGCCATAGGTGGCCTCCAATCAAGTTGTAGAAACATCTCAAGGGTGAGCAATATTAACAGGATGCACCTAAGTTCAGTGTCATAGCAAAGAATCTGAATACTTATGTAAATGTGATAATTCTGTTTTTTATTTTTTAATACATTTGCAACTAAATCGAAAACCTGTTTTTGCTTTGTCATTATCGGATATTATGTGTTAGATTGATTAGGGAAAAACCAGTTTAATCCAATTTTGTCTGTGGGAGTAATGTAACAAAATGTGGAAAAAGTGAATGGCCTGGAAATATTTTGAATGCACTATATTCACTAGTTCATTTTACAGAACCTTTGTTTTGTATTCAGAACTTGATTGTTCCAAAAAAGTTTACTTTCATCAAGGCTATATCTTGCAATCCAGAAATACAGAGGTCATGAGTCGCAGAACCCCTTTATCGGCAGTCTTTGACTAATTTTACAGAACTTCACCTGCACAGCAGAAATGTCTCTTTGTCACCTGGAGCAACACTGGCAAGGAGCTGTGCCAGAAAACATCTTTGCTAAAGGAGAGATTTCATAAAACTAAGATCACTAGTCTGCCTGGTTTCACTTCACAACTCACAGTCATGCCCATTAGTACATTGGATGCGTGGAAATTAGAATATCTCTCCTTGCGTCCTGCAGCCCAGTCTCCCTCCAAAAGCCCATAGAACGAGAAAGCCAGCCATGCCTCCATCCACCAGGAAAGGTGCTGTTTACAGGCCCCCACCTGAACCCCATTTTAACAACATTTCAGCCTAATCATCAAAGGACATTAACTTGAAAAGCTTAGGTGTCTTGGATCAAAACCTGCACACCCAGCAGTTCCATAGATAAGAGGTGTTTTATACTGTAGCCTAACGTAGCAGTTGTTGTACTTGATGCCTTAATGAAGAGAACAATGGTAGGAGAGCGTAGAACTATGGGATCATAGAACAGCAGCCTTCTAGTTGGATTTACATGAGCTACATATAGATGCTGCCAGTTATTGTGGTAAGTTAGCGGCAGACATTTAAGGGCTGTGACAACATGCATTTATTTAATTTAAGGTCAAGAACTGTCCATCGTTTACAATAAAACAGTATGTCGAACAAAGTGCACAGCTTTTTAAACAGTAAAGTCTGTACCAAAGGCAAAATATGAACACATTCTAAAATTGTGATTATTGAGAAGCAGGACACAAACGCAGAGTAACAATGATGATGGCTTTTATTCCAAAGAGTTACTGAAACACAACAAGGCTTGACAGGACTACACAGGCAACTAAACATAACATTGAACACAATGACCGACAAAGGGACAGGGAACTAGGAGATTAAATAGGGAGGTGATAAGGGGAAAACGAGACACAGGTGAGAAGACTAAAGACAGGTGAAATCAATGAACGCAAGGGATGAACAAATGAACATGGAAAGACTAGACAAACTGCACGCAGCTGGCCAAGCCCGGCTGTTATACAGACATAATAAAAAATGCCTGTTATAATCTAAAGTACCTTAAGTAACATTCCATAAAATCATTTTAGTTTTCTACAGAAATGTTTCAGAAATATACTTGTTTTTTGCAAAGTGGTGTTACCTAAAACTATACAGTCAATCAAACTGACTGAAAGACCAAGAAGATGGACAGGGCCAGGATCCCACAACTGCTGCCCTATTGATAATTTAGATCCCTATATTCTGCCTTGCTCCCAGCCTTGAGGGAGTGGATTTTTCGCTGTACTGGATTCTTGGCATGGGAACGGGGGACTTTCCATGTTCTGGGTGTTTTGTTTTTTTACCCCATTCTTTCTTAAAGCACCCCCTCTCCTCATTCCTCCTTATTTATGCCCATGACTCCTGATTCGCTTCCCCTAGCATGCCGTTTCCTTGGTGACGAAGCAGAGGTTATTGGGCGTGTATATCTGCATTCCAAATGACACCCTAAATTCTTCCTTTGGTAGTGCACTTCTTTTAACCAGAGCCCATAGGGAATAGGCTGCAATTTTGGACATAAGCTATGTGTGCAAGATTGGGTTAGGAGCAGAGATTCTGGTCGCTGTGTGAACTAGGTCTGTTTGGACTCAGCGGGGTGAATAAGGATGAGCAAATACAAAGGAGGAGCCCTTTCTGCAGATAGATAGCCACAACACACATGGTATAATGCCTATTGCCTTACAACACACTCATATCAGGCCAGCTGGTCTATACAATGGTTCATCCTCCGGCCCCTTGACCCTGGACAGAAGAACAGGCATATTGAGTTTGAGGAAATCTAGCAAAGAAAAGGAGTGGGGGCTATCCTGGAATGCTTAGAGTTTTGTTTTATAGCATCACTGGCAGATGGCTTAGCTCTTAAAATTTGCTTTACTACAGTGTTTGGTGGTTCAGCACTGTCTAGCTATTGCACTGCTTGAAATGTTTGTCTGTCTGGGTTTGTATTTGTGGGTCGGCATGGTTCTGCTTCGGTGTATGCAGCTATTATATTTTTAATTATTAACATTAATATACTAAAAATCTTTATTAACAGTCTTCTAAAAATATTAAGTAAGCCTATTGTATTTAGACAGTCTAAATAATGTTTGTTTTCTTTTTCAATGACCTATCAAATTAGTCGGTAACATTAGTCATTCCACCTCATTATGTGCTCATTCAGAAGGTCTTGTTCAATTCTAGTCGGCCTTTCACCAGAGATTTAGAAGACAGCTAAATATACTGAATAAGACTTAAAAGTACGTAGAGGTGTGTATGCTTGTGTGTGAATGCTTCTGTGAGTGTGCATGTGGTGGGAGGGGGAGAAGAGAGAAGGGTACAAAATATTAAATTATAATGTTTTTTAAATTCACTATTTTTCACTATCTTTTTAGACAAGTCCCACTTGAGAGAACATGACACTCTGTTTCACCCATACCGAATGAATAAACATACTTAATGTATGTTAAATAGGCCCTGAATGGTGCAGCGATAAAGTTGCTGCCTCAGAGTTTGAATGTCATGAATGAGCTCAGAGGTGCCACAGAGGGCAGTGCAATTGGCAAGAGTCATCTGGGGTTAGGCAACAACATTCGATTACTTTCTCATCACAACCTAGCAATTTCATTTGGTGACTGTGAGCTCAATCAAGGTTGGAGAGTGTGTTCCTCCCAATACGTAAGGATTCCTGTTTAGACTTCCTGGGTGTGCAATGGTCCAGCAGTCTAAGCTCCTGCCTCTGGTGGATGGCTTGCACTGCAAAAAATGTTGTGAATGGAACAAAACAATTTAACTATTTTTGTGGAGATATTCACTTGATATAAGTGAAATAATCTGCCAATGGAACAAGACAAATTAAACAATATTCAAGGCATATTTTCTAAAAACAAGCGGTATATTCTAGCTTGTTAAGAAAAATGTACCTTATTTTAAGAATGCTTACATTTTTTAACCTGAATACAAGTTAAATATACTTGATAAGACATATTTTTGCAGTGTGTACTGCTGAATTGAATCTGGCCTACTGCTCTTTCAGCAAAAAACCTATCGCTGTCTAAGAAAGCAGAAATATACCTGAAATATTTTTTGTCGGACCGCGTAAGTGGAGCCGGCCAAGAAGAGTGAATGTCTCTTTCTGAGTGAGTGAGTGAGTGAGTGAGTGAGTGAGTGAGTGAGTGAGTGAGCGAGCGAGCGAGCGGTTATATTTGCAGTTATATTGCGACTATTGCGGTTATATTTGCAGTTATATTGCAACTATTGTTGGTGGATTTTCAAATTATGCATCCGTGCATGCTTTTTGGGGTAATATAGGCTAGATCACAACCCCTTGGGCAGTAGAAGAGCAGGAGTTTCCACAATTATTTCGTCTTTTCACTTGACGAAAAAGTCAGTCATCTTCATCTATATTGATATTTGTTGTTATCAATGTCATTCACGAATGAAAGAAAAACAAACGTTGTTGTGCCATGAAATGAAATAGCTTTGGCAGTGTAAAGTTCATCTTCAGTCTCCCTCACAATTGCTCAATTCTTATCACTATCCCAATTAGTAAGTTAGTAGATACTGGTAAGCCTATTACTGGCTAATAAGCTGTTAAAACAGCCAGTGGCAAAAGCCATACCGTTCATAGATGCTATTTGTTGTGGAGGTAAACTTAATAAGAAACGTTAGTCAGTTTAACACAATGGTTAATGGTGTCTAGTGAAATATTCAGACTTGGCGTGATATTAATGCATGACAAAATGATCTAATGTTGAGATGCTATACCGACACTCAGCAAACGTATAGCCCTGTGGCGTAGTGGTTTATGATATGTTCTCTCATGTGGGAGACCTGGGTTTGAATCCAGTGAGAGCAACAATGTTCATCACTTCTAATTTCGGGCCAGCTGAACAAGACTTTTCTGGTTTAAATAAAACAATCTTTTAAGTGTAGAAGGTTTGAAGCGTACAATCACATCAAACTAAATATTCACCATGAATACTAAAGAAATCCCCTAATAACATAAATTCTTGTGACGTTGTCACTAAGCTGAATTTCTACTGTGAGAGCCAGCTGGTGGAGAATATGAAGTCTTCACATAATGTTATGATGGAAGACTGGAATGCCTTCTTAAGATGTAGTGGAAATACTTCATTATGACTGTATATATGTATGAGACGACTGGCTTGGCAGTATGTAGTTAAGCTGTAGATGTTGTGGTGAAACTCAGCAGACCACTTGCCTCAGGGAATATTTTTACAGTGGGAATATTAGATGACTGGACCCAGGAGAAAGAGGTAAAACTACTTGATTGATTTGGGAAAGCCAACCAGCCCACCCTGTGCGGTGGGCTGAGTTGCCTCCCCAAGGCAAACACGTGTGGAATTCCCATCCTTAGTTCGGGCGGAGTGTGAGGTCACAGGAGGATTGGTTACATGTGGAATTCCCCCTCTTACTCAGAAAAATAGAGCCCACTTCTGGAAGGTTATTTGCCCAATGTTCTTAAAAGTGTTTCATAGAAGTGTTTGTGTGTAAATGTGTGGACCTAAAAAATAAAGAACCCCCCCCCGAAGTTCTTTAGAAGGTCCCCATTCGGAAAATGCAATTTACAACTTAGTTGTTAGGTCTAGAGAAGGCCATAAATTGCACATTGTGTTAAAATTGGAGTTCATTTTTTGTGTTAGGATTAGATATTGTGGCTAGGTGAAGTTTAGATATACATGTTATTGAGGTTAGGGTAAGGCTTAGGGCTATAGGGAACATCGATGCGTATGTGCATGCAGTATATTTTGTGCATGTAAATTGAAAAACACCAGATCTCCCACACCCCTCATCTTTGTAATCCATTTATAAACAAAATCTCATCAAGATCAGGTCTCTTTTAATACCAGCTTTTTCTTATCTGATATGGTCCATATTTGATAAGTTTTGAATCTGCTAGACCACTACACTTATGTAATGAGCCCTTTTAATTCTCCACCCTAGCAAGGCATTTCATTGTTATGACATGTTTCAAGAGCATCACTGATAGCATTTTACCACCTCTATTCCTACCATGGGGTATACACAAAGTGTCTGTTTGAATAGAGGGTCAGATGAACATTACCTCTTAGCAGACCCTCTTATCTAGACAAATTAGCATTTAGTTTCCTTGCTCTAGGGCTGCCTGCCATTCCATTTGAGAGGGAACCTACCAGATCTTTTCGCTGAAATGGGTTTCACCTGTCTTTTTCCCTGCCTCCATCTTCCCTCTTATAGGTTGGAGTAGTGAGAGAGCCCTTTCCCTTGCCTCCAACCCCAGCCTTCGCCTGCTTGGAGTCTCAGGAGGGATATTACGAGGAGGCCCAGCCATATGAGGAGGCCATGAATGGTGAGTCCCTGCCCTGATCCCTCTGTTCTATACTCCATGACCTGAATTCAGCCCAAAGCCTCATCACTACTTTATATTCCAGTCAGTGTCACCCAATTAAAGGGATAGTTCAGCACAACTTGTCATTCTTTTGAAAGGATACTTCACCGTCAGCCAACCCATTAAGGGCCAACCCAAATTTAAGAGTTAACAGCGGTCATCTTTCGAGGCATTTCAGACGCTCACCCAGACAAAGCTTCACAGTGTCTTTAATGATAGGGCAGAACATTTCATTGATTCTAGCTCACTCTTTCTTCCTCTCTCTGTCTTGTGTGATTGTCTGTCTGAGTCTGTCTCAATTGCTTCAAAAACACTGTTCAGTCAGTTCATTAAGATTAATTCAATGATGGAGAGGAAGTATGAAGAACAGAGGAAGGAGGGAGAGGCCAACAGCAGCAGTTGGAATAGGGTTGTCCTTTGTTCTGCTACAAGCGGTCTTCTTGCTGCAGACACAGAGCCAAAGAACCATGACTATAGCCAAGGGAAAGATGGGAGATAGCAGAGGGAAGAGAATGGCACACAACGGTGTGCTTCCATTTCATAACGATTAACCCTTTCTGTCATTACAGAAAGGAGTTTCAGATGACAGTAGGACAAAGAAGGCACAGTTCCTGGTCATTAAGGTGGACAGACAGCATGTTTCATTCAAATGAAAGTCTGTACCCACACCGTTTGTCAGTAGATTATTAATTCAGGCTTTAAATGGATATACTTAAAATACTTTTTTCAGTGTTACTGTACTATACTGTGGACATTATTAGTCAAGATGCCTTTGAATGGTTCTGGTTAAATGAAGGTTATGTTTAAAAAAAGAGAAGTGTAAGCGAGCTTTGAAAGAATGCTTTCATTCCTTTGTTCTTTAGAGAGTTGTGTGTTTTAGTTTGACCAGAGGACTTTCACATTGTCTGCTTCTAACATCACAGGAAATGCACTTGGTGGTGTCGGAAATAATCTGCTCACTCACCCGTCACAGTTTGTAAACCACATTTCCAAAATATGCATTGACATTGTTGGTAAATGTTACCTTTCAAAGATGAGTGCTTGCTGGTATGTTTGCAGTTTATCAGTATCATCTTTATATCTTTACGGCTATGTATTAAAATAGCTTTTCACCGATCACCTACATTTTTTAAAAACAGACAGAACAGCTGAAAAGCATTTCAGCTAATAAAAAACCTGATCCAAGGAAGTAAATGCAACTCATACCCATGTTTTATGCATTTTTATAAAACTTTTAAGTAATTTATTCAGAGCAACTTACAGTAACGCAATTGGTTTTACATGGAGTCCAGAGGCATGATGAATCGATCAAATGCCATTCAGATTATCCCCATTTTCTTTCTTTTACTCACTTGTCTTCCCCTCGTCTTTTTTTCTCTTTTATCACAACACCGGTAGATGTGGGTTGTTTTTATCTCCTCTCTGGTGCGGGGACGTGTGTTTAGTGCTCCGACAATAGTCTATATGCTGTCTTTACAAGTTATGCCTGCATTTCTTCTATTAGTGTGCATGTGTGCGTGTGAGTCTCTGCCGGTGGCCAAGTGGTTAACTGTGCATGTTTCCATGTCTTTCATACCTTTTGGTATGAAAGACTCATTGGTGTCCCTATCCAAAGTTCTCCTGGTTGTGTTGCTGATCGAGACGATACCTGATGATTCGGGTTGTCCTTGTCTATGGACACAGCCCACGTGCATTTATTAATTATTACAATTTGTACTCTTAAAATGTTCACACAACACAGCCAGAAAAGGAGGCTGGTTCTTCTCTAGGTTTCCTCCTAAATTCCGGCCCCATTTAGGGAGTTTTTCCAAGCCACTGTCCTTCAACACTGTTGTTCCTTGCTCCTTGGGGTTTCAGGTTGTGTGTTTTGTAAAATCACTTTGTGACAACTATTGATGTAAAAAGGGCTTTAAAATAAATTTGAATAATTGATTTTGGTGAGTAGGCCTCATCTCCTCTTAGCTGGTGCTTTGGCTGGAGCTACTGGGGAACCAAATAAATAAATTAAGTAATTAATTCATCCTCTGTCTTAAACGTCCTCCTGTTCTTAACCTGATGCCATTCTGTGTCTCCCAGATGACGGTGAGGCCGTAAGCAGTTCTTATGAGTCATACGACGAGGAGGAAGTGACCAAGGGGAAATTATCGGCACAGCACCAGTGGCCGTCCACTGAAGCGTCCATCGAGCTGATGAAGGATGCACGTATCTGTGCCTTCCTCTGGAGGAAGAAGTGGCTGGGCCAATGGGCCAAGCAGCTGTGTGTCATTCGAGAACATCGCCTCCTGGTGGGTCGGAGGACCAGGCAGTTTGTACCAGCTTGTGCAAGGGACAAGTGGGTGTTTGGCAATAGCAACTGAACCAAAATTTGGCTTTCACCTTTACCTAGCCACTCCGAATTACCACAAAAAATTAACTGACTGGCTTAAGGACAAAACCTTTTACGTTGTGTAGTCTGTAATTGACATAAAAAACATTTAACAGTCTCTTATGCAAAACACCTTACAGGAGTTAGTGCATACAATGTTACTGGACTACTCTTGCATCTCTTTACGTTGCAAAAACAGCACACATACCACAAAAAAGTGCATTTGCAAATCACACACACATACTATTATTTATGTGTGAAGTGCAGTGCTTAATTTGAGGAACAGGATTCTGCACCTCACAAATTTGTCTCAGCTTCTTCCGGCACCTATTTTGCACGGATCCAATGTATGTCATGCATTATTTGTCCTTGCCCATCACTGTGTGCGCTTTCACTGCAAGCATTCTACTAAATTTAGAGTTCATAAAGTTGCCTATTCCTGCAGCCCCCGTTGTAGCCTTAGCACCGCCTGATGAGACTGTGAAAGTTATAGCTCTGTATTACTTGCTATTCCTGCTACCGATGTGCTTCATTCAATGTTTTTTCTCTCGCATTCCGTCTGTATAGTACTACAACTCACAAAAAGATGTGAACATATTTAATGTGAAAAATATGCAAAAAAATCGGACTGAAAGCAAATACTTTTTCGTGGTATCATAGAATATTGAATAGTCTATAGTGCTAAGAACATACTGTTGAATAAAATATTTAAATTTGCTATTTTTTTCTGTCATAGCAAAATTATATAAATTATGTGATTTTTGTGATGAAAAACAGGTTCTGTATTCTAATATTGGTATGGTCTGTATTGACTAAACAATTACAATTATATTAAGTTAGATGTTTTCTGTCCACAAGCATTATCCAACTAACCTGAACAACCTGGATCAATTCTGCTATGAAGAATGAGCCAAAATCACTATGAAATTGGGTGCAATGCACTTGCATACTTAATTAAATTAAAGACTTAATGCTATAATTGCAGTGAAGGGTGGATAATATCAAACATTAAAGTGTAGAGGTTAAATACTTCTGCAAATAAATGTATACAAATGTGTTTATTTTTTATAAATATTTCCATATTGAATACTTTTTGGTATTCAATACTTTATTGAATACATATTGAATACTTTTGCAAGACACTGTTATTTTGGGAAAGAAATGTTAAAATGTATGAATAAAGTATAATGGACCCGTACATTTTCTACTAACTGAAATATTTTCTGCTATGCAACTTAGTTTTCATAACAAATTTGTTAAGATAAAGATGTTGCACACCTGAATTTCATAATCAACTACAATGAAGTGCTTGTTAGTGCTGGCAAGGAAATAAATATGCACCTCCCTGGAATGAATTGGTAGCCAACCTGTAAGAGCATCAGGCCCGATATCAAAACCCAGCAAGTTGAAAGATCTATTATTCTGTCCCTGATCAAGGGAGTTTTGCTGCACAGGTTGTTGCTTTAGATGACAATGTGCTCTCAGTCAACCTATCTGGTAAAATAAGGATAAAAAAGACCCTGCTCCAACCAACTATACTACCTTTTCCATCTTTAACCTCTGGAAATATCCCCTTGGTGTTCCAATAGTGCTACAAGAGCTCGAAGGAGCAGGTGCCACTGTTGGATGTGAGCCTGCTGGGCTGCAGTGTGGTCTACAAGGAGAAACAGCCCAAGAAGAAGGAGCACAAGCTGAAGATCATCCCAATGGGCGGAGAGGCCATTGTTCTTGGCCTGCAGAGCAAAGAGCAGACTGAGCAGTGGCTCAAGGTAAAGAGACTGGAGATGGAGAGACTATTTGTATGGACCAGAGTCAGGCTCTTGGTCTTTAATTCAAAAGTACATCTAAAATTGCAATTAAGGTTTCAAAACTTGCTTTTCAAAGAGGACATTTGCATTTGACATTTTAGTCATTTACTGATGCTCCTATCTGGAGTGACTTACATACATTTTGGAATACAAAGAGAAGGGATGCATTCCTGAGTTGAAATTGAATTGATACCCAATGTTAATGAGTACAAATCAAACATATTTGTTGCACACTAAAAGCATGTCAAATAGTGAAATGCGTACAGACATCAAAATTTAGAAAATGAAAGAGGAAATTACACTTGAAATAGAGACTGTGTCAGTAATGGGTTTTGTTTGTTATAGTGCTTATTCAGATGAGGTGACTTTAAAAGGGAAATAAACTAGGGAAAGAACTAGTGGTCATGGTTTTTTGTCTCTCCAATCAGGTGATCCAGGAGATCAGCCCTAAGCCAGTAGAGGGATCTGAAATGCCAAACTTTGTGTCTGACTCCCCACGACTCATCTGCACTAAGGTAGTATATCATTAAAATAAGAAAATAAGAAAATCTTACTGGTAATATGGCTATGTGGGGATGCTGACCAGATAAAATATATTGTGATCGCAGTTTGCTGCTTCATTGCCAAACCAGGGTTTGCACAGGGGTCCCGTAGATGGTGGTGCAACTGGCCAGCACCATCAGGGTTTGGGGTAGAGTAATCAAGTATGGATACTTTGTGGTTGAGGGTAGCCTCACAGTGCTCTTGCAATTCCTTGAGACGGCAGCTGAGAGTCCAATTAAGGTAAAAGACTGGTGACTTCATGGTTGAGGGAGCGATGTGATAAGATGGCATCGGCTGTGCTTCGGAAGACACAAAGTATAGTTAACTCAAGAAATACTGGCAACCCTTCATGAAATTGAGCAAAAGGTAACACATTTTGGCCTCAAATATAAGGAGGAGTCTTAGTTTTATTTCAACAAAATAATTTCTCAAATACAAAACATTTCAAAGTGTAGTAAGATATTTTTTTGAAAAAAGTTATTGCCATCCCTACGATCAATATTTTGTGAAGCCTCCCCTGGACTGGATAACAGTACTGAGCCTTGTCCTGTAAAGTCTGACAAGACTGATGCACACTTTTGGATCGATCTTGGACCACTCATGCAGTACATTTCTAGATCCTTGATATTTTTAGGATTGCCCCTGCCCTCTTCAATTCAGACAACAGGTTTTCAACTGGATTCAAATCCCAAGAATGAGATGGCTGTTGTAACACATTTTGTTGCCCTGAAACAATTTCTGTGGTGATTTTGATGTGTTTGAGGTCATTATCTTGAGAGGTCCATTCATGGCCAAGTTTCAATCCCCTGACAAGGGCTAAAATTTCCTGGTGCTTAGTGAAATTCATTATGCCATTGATCTTAACAAGAGTCACTGCACCAATAGTAACAAAACAGCCACAAAGCATCAACGATCCACCACCACAGTTTACTGTGGGTATCAGGTGCTTTTCCTTGTTTGCAGTCCCCTTTTTTCACCTAATATGCTGATGGTATTGTCTCATCTGACCGCAATACAAGATTCCAATTAATGTTCCACTAACGCTTGGCAAAGTTCAGGTGCTTTGGTTTTATTTTAAATATGTTTTAGGGGTGCCAATTCTTTAGGAACCTATGTTTTGCCAAAAAAATCATAATACTGAATAAAATGTTTTGTGTGTGAGAAATTAATGGGTTAAAATAAAAATACATGGCTCTTCCTCATGTTTGAGCCCAAAATGTGGTTTGTGTTGTTTGTTTTTGCATTTCCTTTTGCTCAGTTTTATTAAGGGTGCCAATACTTCTTCAGTTGACTGTATCTTGACATCAACTATTCGAAGTTGCTGCGATGAGGCAAGGCTTTAATTTTAAATTGTATATTATGAAATAATGGAAAACTTGGCAAAAGTTGAAATATTTTTTTTGCATTTTAGAAGAACTAATATCATAGCGTCAGGATGTGATGGGTAGCGAGAAAATGTATGCCAGGTCAGCTATTTTTTTTGTTATGATCATTTGGATAAAAAGAGAATGTGAATGTGTTCACCTTCTTTAAGTTCCTTTTGACCCATGTAAATGCAAGTACAGTGGATATAAAAAGTCTACACACCCCTGTTAAATGCCTGGTTTTTATGATGTAAAAGAATGAGACAAAGATAAATCATATCAGAACTTTTTCCACTTTTAGTGTGACCTATAATGTGAACAATTCAATTTAAAAACAAACTGAAATCTTCAAGGGGGAAAAATGAAAAATAAAAACCTTACAATAACCTGGTTGCATAAGTGTGCACACCCTCTTATAACTGGGGATGTGGCTGTGTTCAGAATTAACCAATCACATTCAAACTCATGTGAAATAGAAGTCATTACACACTTGCCATCATTTAAAGTGACTCTGATTAATTACAAATAAAGTTCAGCTGTTCTTGTAGGATTTTCCTGACATTTTCTTAGTTGCATCTCAGAGCAAAAGCCATGGTCCGCAGAGAGCTTCCAAAGCATCAGAGGGATCTCATTGTTGAAAGATATCAGTCAGGAGAAGGGTACAAAAGAATTTCCAAAGCATTAGATATACCATGGAACACAGTGAAGACAGTCATCATC
>JACXGI010009350.1:15757-30843 GCA_016801175.1 Esox masquinongy
CTCCAACTCAGGTCTCCCAACGATCCCAAACACCAGGCTTGGCAACCTGAGCAAATGGAGCGTTTGTCACAGCTGCTCCCTGCTTTTGCAATGTCTTACTACCTCAAGTCAGCCGATAGTTTTGCTGGTTTTTAAACAAGGCCTGAGTCCGTCCTGCGGCAAGAGGCTTCCTAAGTAGACGTATAATGCTGTCTGACTCAGCTGTATTCGGTTGAGCCATTCTTTTTAATATTTCCTACTGTCCAAACCGGTGAACGGGTCAGGAAGTGACAAATTGGCTAAAACACTGTGCCCCGGGAATGTTTTTGTTGTAATCGCAATAAGGCCTTGCCCAACTCCACGTGGGTTTGGGAGAGTTGAAGGTCAAAACATGTGGCCCCATTGGCATGGCTGCTTCCTATAACACTGCTCACTCGACCAGGAAGTCCTGACTGGCACTTATACATGCCGGTCTTTGAAGTTAACAGAATGTGCATGTTGGGTTATGATGTTATATAGCCAGCTAATTATGCATTCCTTCATCAAGTTATATTTATCAAGAGTTAATGACCATTTCGTTAATAATAAATGGCAGTTTATATCACAGTAAGGTAACACTTTACATGATGTACAGCGCCTCAACGTGTTATGACACGGTCATAACCAAGTCATAACCTGTAATTGCAGCAAACACACAATGACATTACTTGTTATAGTATTGCCATCACGCAATCGTGACATATATATGTGGAAATATATTGTTAAGTTTTGATGGTTAGATAAAAGCCGTAACTGTTGTGAAATGGTTATGACACGGTTAATAAAGTCTCATAACACGTTAAGACACCGTGCACCATATATAGTGTGACCCAAATGGGGGAAAAGATAAATCGACATACATGTATTTCCTCTGTTTAACTTTTTAGTATTTTTCTCTCTTGCAGCTCACGACTAAGATGGTTCAGTAGACCATAGTTTAGCATCCATCTACAATCTAATTTGATAAATGAAGCTGTGATGATAAATTAATATAAATGACAGCAATAAATCATGAAGAGGACAGTCCTTTACTCAGACCGTTATGATTTCACAGCGCGTACGAGGAGACATCAATATTGTATTCGTCTAAAAATGTTTACCAAATGGCACCCTACTGTCTAGTGCACTACTTTTGACACAGGGTCTATGGGCCCGGGTAAAAGTTGTGCACTATAAAGGGACGATGGCATGCACACTAAATATTTCTGGAAGCTTCTAATAGTATGCAATAAAAACCTGCCAGAGGAATTGATGAATTTAGAAAACAACTTCATATAGATACATTGTCTTCCTTAAAGTCCACAGCGATAAAAAAAAAATACTGAAGTTACTGCATTACAATGGAGTTCTCTATTTGATGCAATAGTTATTTTTGTTCACTATAAACCATGGGGAACTTTGATGGGAATAGGTTTCCATTTTGATGCAGCAACCTAGTGTGTGGAAACACAATCAAGGTTAGTCTGTGAATAACTTGAATCATCAAACTAACACAAGAAGTGTTATCTGAGCAACTGAACCTGCTTGAAGAATACATGTAGTTGAAAAAAACTTGACATAAACTATTGGTTAATCTGGTCCCATTGACAGTGTACCCCCCCCACTCTACATTTCCCTGTTCCCCATTTTCGTCAGATCCAATTTTATCTTATCTCATAAGCCACCGCACCAACACATTTTTTTCCACACAGATCTTCTACGCAGGAAGCCACGTGGCCCCCGAGACACCTGAGGGAGTCGCTAAATCACCACGAGACCTGGAAGCTCCTGCTGACGAATGCCTCACCGCTGTCCCGGCATTACTGACAAATTTGCACTGCCCATTGGGCTTCCCCGTCACTCGTCAGCTAACTTTTTTGATTTTCGTTGGCCTGCCATTTAGGGTACCAAACGTCCACTGCTCTTGTCAGACCCAAATCATTTTGCCCGCTCTTTTTGTAAATGTTTTTTATCATCATAACTTTGATAATGAAACGTTGAGAATTCTGTCTTACTATCTAGTTTCTGTCCACCCACTCTCTTCCAGTCCTTTCTCTTTCTTCCTTCCTTTCTGTAATTACATGCAGTCATTAGAGCGGAGGCTTTCGATTGTGCACGTGTAATTTCACAGTACTAAGGTTTATGGTATATGCATCAGGGGACAATAGAGTAAAGTGTGTTTCAGGTACGTTTAGAGTGTCCTTTTTCAACAATGCCCCAAAGCCTTCGACACTTTATGGTGACTTACTGACAATGGCCTCAAGAATATGGATGTGTTGAAAGAGAGCTGGACATGTGAGGAAAATGGCCGAAAATGTCACCCGTTGATAAAAAACATGTTTCAATCAACTGTCATCAGAAGAATACTGAAGCAAAAAAAAAAAATAAAAAAAAAATAAAATAAAAAAAAAATATATATATATATATATATATATATATATATATATATATATATATATATATATATATATATATAACATTGACACGGCAGTTGCCAAGCAACATAATATTTTCCATCACCAAAGCCCTTATTCAATGAAAATCAAAAAGTAATTTCGAAGACTCAAATAACTAAATGGAGATAAATGAACTCCACCTCCACCTCTCCACATTCAGGTCCATGTAATAATATTACTTACAAACACATCCCAGTTACCCATTATTATGAGTCAGCAGGAAAAAAGTGGGTTCGTCCAAGATCAGCAAGTTTCCTCCGAGGACAAAAATGCTAATATTGAATGTAAAAGAAATAATAAAAAGAAACAACACAACATGCAATTGTGCAGATGAATCACACAGATACAGTCCTTTGATGTACAAAGCAGACTTTGATGCTAAAGCAATATGCTAGCAGAAAGTGTCTGCAACTGTCTTCACCCTGTAGATTAGGCACACTGTTTATTTCCCCTTCCAAAAACACTTTTAAAGCCGTTTTTTAAGACCTGTGAGAGGATGGACAGACGGGGTAGGGTGGGGGGGGGGGTGGTTGCACATGCACACACACTCAAACCTCTACACACACACACACACACACACACACAGACAGACACACACATAAACACACTCCAAGACCATTTCAGTATTGAAAGGACTCTCCCTTTGAAGTCTGGCATTTTTTTTGTTGTTGTTGATGTCCCTTCCTTGTGATTGCTGCACATGAATGAAACCTCCTATGAAAGAGAAGAATAGAACAAACCAAATGCTAAGTGAAGCTTTGACGCCGTCCCCAAGATGCCTGTTCGCACCTCACATGTTACAAGCTCAGTAAAGTGAGACATTCGGCCCACAGCCAATTACAAACAGTGGTTTCTCCATGCAATGAGACCAGGTTTCTGCAAGGTTGCCGCACTGGTTTTCTCTGCCACGTAAACAGTCGGATGCTTAAAAGTATTCAAAATGTCCGCCCTATAAGACAAAGACAAACATCTGGCGAGGTCATTCTGAGTGTAACTGGCCACGGGCAGCCTGGCTGTGTGGAGAACAATGTCCTACCGGTTTCCACAGCTTTCCGGATTTCTGTGTCCTCAATCGTTTTAATCCTTTGTGTAATAATATAATTTGAGGGTTCAAATGAAGTACTCAAAATTCATATGTGGCTGAGAGAGAGAGAGTGTGTGTGTATCTGTGCATCAAACTTCACACATCTCATAGTAGAAGTGCTGTTATAGAATCAGTTCTGCTTTTTTAGATCATAACAAATATGATAAAACCTTTGCAGGCAAAGGCTGATCAAGGACCAGGTCCCTCCTGTCCACGTAAATCACATTCATTATGATCTAATGAATCAGGCGAAACTGATCCTTGAACAGCACTTCTAGTCTGAGAAGCTTTGTGAATATGGGCCATCCAATCATCATGAGGGAAGAGTTTGCAACTCCAGCTGCACCAAGGTCATTGGTTCAAGTCCCACAAGGGTCATCACATGTAACCCTGTAAGCCAGACTTCCCTCTTTTCAAATGTGTGGTTCAGCAGAACCTGAGGTATAGTTTTTTCTTCTGTTATAAAGAGTTTGTGCCGGCATCTTGTCACATGTAAGAAACATTTTTATTGTGCAATACACTTAATAGATAATGACAATAAGCAACGGCTGCCCAACCCTGTTCCTGGAGATCTACAGTCCTGTAGGTTTTCTCTCCAACTCTTATTTAGCACACCTGATTCTAATAATTAGCTGGATGAAAAGCTTAATCAGGTTAGTCACAAATGGGCTTGAAGAGAAAACCTACAGGATTGTAGATCTCCAGGAACAGGGTTGGAGAGCCCAGCAATAAGCCATTTGTTTTTAAACATGTACAGTACATGATTTTTACCTCCAGCAAAAAAATCTGATTGAAAGGGGTTGCTGCAGATTTAGAGATGTTTCCGACATAAGATTCACGTGAGGAAAGGAGGCTATCGAGGACATAAAGGTGCTCGTCCACTGACCTAGTACTTTAGATAAGATTAGATTTAACTTTGGCATTGAAAAGCAAGAGCACAGTACAACGAAATGCAGTTAGCATCTAACCAGAAGTGCAAATAGAAGAGGGCAGTATTAAGTATAGTGTATGTTACAAGTGGAAAGTACAGGTGCATCTCAAAAAATTAGAATATCATGCAAAAGTTAATTTTTTCCCGTAATTCAAATAAAAAATGTGACAACTTTATAAATTCTAGATTCATTACAATGAAGTGAAATATTTCAAGCCTTTTTTTATTTCAGTCTTGATAATTATGGCTTACAGCTAATGGAAATCAAAAAGCCAGTATTTCAAAATATTAGAATAAAAAAGGTAGCATGTGCAACTTAAATGCAGGAATAGCAGCAATGAAGTTCCTAAGGTAGACATGTGTATGTAAAAACTGAAAAATGCAAGCACAATGGCAATTCTAAATGTGCAGTAAGAAGATGGAGAACAGAGGATTTTCCGATCACTTTTACTTAGATGGGAAAAACAGTAGAGACAATTTCAGAGTTTTCTGGGTCTCACCTAAAGAAACAACACAGCCCAAACTCCCGTGGAACAAGCATTGTGGGCTGGTGGTGAAAATGCATGTTGAGTTTGAAACAAGTGATCTGATTAATTTCATTTTGGAGGAAGAGAGAGAGAGAGAGAGAGAGAGAGAGGGAGGGCAATGGGAATGACAAGAATTTCAACATCCAAAGTGTTGTGCTTGCAGCTTCAGAGTCAGGTGTCTATTAAGCAAGTAATCTCACGGGAAGTTGAGGTTAAATACCTAACAAAGACAATCCCAGGTGTGATTAGAGCTCGTCACCTGACCCACATGGGGAATGGAGGAAAAGAAGAAAGTCTGTCTGCTTTATTTGGACAGAGAACACCTCCCTTCTTTTTGGACAGAGAACACCTCCCTTCACATCCAACGCCAGATTATGTCAGATATTAGGATTAGAGCTGATTGGAAGAATGGTTGCCGTGGGAAAGATGCCATAATGAGAGGGGAAAGGGAGGGGGCTTTTGGGTGTTTTTGAGCGGCTTAACTGCCGTTGTAAAATGAATGTGAAACTGTTACGTAAGGAGTAAGAGCATTCGTCCCCACGATACTACGATATAAAAACTGGATTTGGAAAAGTTGCAGATGAATGGTGGGTACAAAAGACTGGAGTGAAGAACGTCAGGGTAAAGTTGTGGTGGGGTTGGTGACCCGGAGGGTTCAGACTCTGTTCTAGCAGCACCCCTGCAAGGCTGAATGAGGCCGTGGTGGCAAATGTAAGTATAGTCCATTGGACCTCCTATGTGGAGGCAAAAGAGTTGGTGAAAACCGGTTGAAGTTTTGGCCACGGACGCCCCAATGCCAACCCCTCATTTACCATTTAATGTGCCTTTTCTGTAACTCTTCACCCTTTTCCATGGGAGAACATGCTGCAGTTTAAAAGCACATTTTGTCAACTGTACAACATTTAATTGGGGGCAGACCAAAATAGAAATTTGATTGCAAATATCCTGGATTTCTATTTAGCATCTTTACCCTATTCCTCTTCAATTTGTGTATATACACATGATAATACAATAATTATACCATGTATACAGTATAACATTAGGCTTTAGGATTTCAATGGTAGCTATGAAAATTTTGGACCATGTTGCACTAATATTCCTGAAGCAAGCAAAGCCCCTTTGAGCAATCAGATCATGTCTACTTGCTCCTTCTACTCACCTTCAGACAACAGCTGAAGAGGGAGCCACCAACAGAACGGATTGTGAGACGCTGGGCAGGAGAAACTGAATGTTTCAAGACAGCCTTGACAACAGAGATTGGTCCATGATTCATCCACCAACATGGAGGAATGTAAATTGTCAGTCACACAACTCATTAGGGTATGTGTCGTTGATGTTGCTGTCTCAATGATAGTTCAGAACTACTGCACCAGAACCACAAGACTTCAACTGACAAATCTGAATCGCGCCTAAAGGGGAATTTCACCATAGCTCACCTAAATATTATTGTTAATGTTAGCAATGGCACGTGTCAAAAAAATCTCCTCGCCACTCAATCTAGAATGAGCGAATTAGAATCTACTTGTAATTAGTTCAGCCAGACACAGAACACCAAACCAACGTTGGTGTTTCTAAAATTTTAAAAAGTTTATATTTTGGGGTTCTACTATAATTGTCATATTCTCAGATCGCCATTTTGACAGAGAGACGGTACCTATATTTGCTAGAACTTGAGGTATTTATGAACAGATGAATAAAGGGGAAGGAAATACTGTAGTTATGGATCCTACTTTAAAAATAAAAATGTTGATCGCTCGAGACTGTATTGAAGAGATGTTACATTGATTTCCATCACACAAATATACCATTGCTAACATTAGTAATTAGTACATTAAGTTGGTGAGCTACGTTGAAATTCCCCTTTAATGAGCAGGCCTTCATACACCACCTGTTATCTGCACATTGGCCAGATATCAAAAGTAACCACTCTACTGTGGACGGCTGGTATTTCAAGCCTTCCCTTCCAGTCTTCAATAAACATGCCCCAATCAAAAAAGCTTCACCAAAAGACGCTAATTTCACTGGTTTGGCACTGAATCTTCTGAGCAGATCCGGCACATCACAGATAATGTCTATAATAATATCATATAATATTCCTGGTCATTACAACAAATGATCTAAGAAATGTATTTAACAAACTCATAGTTACTGTGTAGGAGAGTAAGATATGTCAAGTACAGATCCAGTCCTCCGTGTCCCATGAATAAAAAACAAACCGCGCATCCTCACCGGATTGTGATGGACGTCAGCCTGTTCGTGTTGATCGTTTGGTCTGCCTCCGCCTTCAACAAGTGAACACCGCCACATCCCAGATTCACCACAGGGATGCCGTCCTGGAGAAACACGTGAAGAAACCTGTCTCCAAAGTTCTCCTCCCTGGCTGAGAAGAGCAGAGACGATGTGATCAGTTGCAAATATTTCTAACTTTTTCAAATGAAAGACAACACTTGGGAGTGTTTGGTTTTGATGTAGCAATTCTGATGTTTCAAAATAAATCTTCTTGACTTTGCTTCACTTTCCATCATGATGGAGGTGAAGTATGAAAATATGAATTGTATTGGTTGAGAATTCATTATAAAATCCTTTGCATCTTATTAGCACACATAACCTCAAACTGTTCCTAGGTAAACTGCCTAGAGTCCCTACCTCACTCCCCAGTCCTAACCACCAGTGGTCTGGATCATGATGTTTAACGGCAGCCGACACTGCCGAGAAAGACGTACATCACTTTTACTAACTCAAACCTCAACAACTCACTCATAATAAAATTTGAGTTTTCATGTGGCTGCTACGATTATTCAGGTGGCAGATAAGAAAGAGGAGCGCGTGACACGAGAGCAGTGTTTACCACTGGTTCCTCATGTAAAACAGACGGCCCCCTGGGAGGTTGGTGGAACACACCACAACAATCTATATTACAGTAATCAAACCAATACATCTCTCTCTTCTCTCTCTCCACGGCGGTGACATTTGGGCTGAGCAGTGAGTAACGGACAACCTTAACATGTCTATATTTACAGATATGACAAATGAGAGTCGCATGTAGAACACACACACACACACAAACTGCAGTGAAATCATACCAGGTGGTCTTGAGCAACAGCCGCAATAGGTTATCCAGAACTGATATCTACATGGGCAACGCCTTTGGCTGTGAATGACCACAACTCACCAGGTGTGAGTGTTTGAACCACCTGGCAGAACACAGAAAGACCAGGCATGACCCTAATCCTCAACCAAAACTCCGCTAGCCACAAATGTTATGTGGGAGCACAATATTCAGGCCAGCCTGATGCATAACAACCAGCAAACATGAATAATAATGATGTTCTAGTAAAAAGAATAAAGACTTTTAAGCTTTTTTACAAAGCCTGTATACATCTGTACTTTCTATCTCTGCCACATGCTGTGGAGAATGACTTACTGTGCAGTCGGCAGCCTGTTCCTCGTTCCCTTCATAACCCACCTTGGTCAGAACATTAGAACTATTAACCCCAGTGATATCAGAGATGTTATCATTCACACTACTAATGTTATTTCAGCTAACACATTCATTGCATAGTTACAACGTATACCAGTGTTGTTCTGATGAGGTTGCTTTGTTTCTTACGTAATTACACAATCGCTGTTTCTTGTGGACTGCATGTGCCAGCCGATGCAGCTCTAATTATAAATATCTCAACGTTACCATTCACTCTGAGACATTTTAATTATTATGATTGACTGAAAAATAAGTAATGCGAAGAACTGTGTGTAGAAAACATGTTTATTTATGACAAAACACAAAAACAGCCCTAGGGCCTAAGGTAACGTGTCGGTATTACAACTGGCATTCCATGCTAATCACAAAAGTGTATGCAAACATAGCACAGCATCTATCCAAACAGGGAAAGAAATGCTAAAAAGTTACTGTTAAAGACAAATATTGCAAAATAGCCACTGCCGCTCACCAACCCAGTTTTTGTGCATGGGTTATGTTGGCTGACAGTAGACAGGTGCTGGTGTCAGTAGAATGACCCTCCGTTCACTCCATCAGAGGAAACTGGAATGTCCCTCTCTGTACCCTCAAGATGCGATTGAGATGGATGGAAACGTCAGCAAGGAAAAGTTGGCGAGAGAGACAATTTTCAGTTTGAACGCGTCACTGTAGCTACAACGGGGAGAAAGGCAGGATGTATTGGTTTGGTTACTGGACTAGAGGTCTTCTGCCGCGTGAATTATGACACTGGATGTCAAGCCTCTCCTCAGAGACCCCCTGCACTTCTAGGTATTTCAACTATTCCAGAGTGCACACACACATGGAGGCTTTATTGACATGTCTGTTAAAATGCTACAGTACGACACAATAAAGACACATCACTAATTGACAGTTAATATTAAACAAAGAAAAGTGGAATCAGACGGGGACCACCACTCATCTGGGCTTCTTTAATCTCCTGTTGGACGTGATGTACAAAGACACACGGTGTCAGAAATCAGTCAGTATTCAAGATGTAATTGGAAATTATTCAAGAAATCAGTCAGTATTCAGTTGATAAACTGTTACAGCAATTCAGTGAACTTAGGCCACATCAGCAATGCAAAGTTGGACTGATTTTAAGTAAATTATCAAATACTTAATTTTTTGGCACAAATGACTAGACTAGAAGTTTAACTATACTAACAAGTGTTAGTATAGTTAAAGCAAAGCAAGCTAGTTAACAAACAAACAAACAAACTAACTAACTAACATTACTAATGGACTTTATTGCTAACCTGAAGAAGGCCAACCAGCTGTAACGATAGTTAGGTCAGCTAGAATCCTAACTTTTACTTAATCTGCTAACTGCTAACTTAGTCCTCACGTTCCTAGCCTATTGCAATCACTCCAATCCACACATTCAAAGTAACTGTTCATTATGATCAGATATTTTTTTACATAATATTAATAATCACCATGTTACAAAGGAATTTTATGTTTTTTTCTTACATGAATCAGTCGATGGTGCAGGTAACAGGGAGACATCTTGAATTCATTGTGGAATTGTCGGAAATATTTGCATAAATAGCTCAAATTGGAAGGAGATCCAAATATATTCTGTTGGGGGTCTTTATGCCTTGTGATTTTTTCTCTAAAAACGAATAACATTCTTCTCATTAGAGTTTTGAAGGGAGGATACAATACTGGAACTTAAGTTCAGACGTCAACTACCAGAATCAAGGATTTCATGTTATCTGCTATTCAATCAACAACCTTGTTTCCAAAAAAGTTGGGTTACTTAACACCACACTGGAGACATGCTGCATTCTGGCTTGTTTTAAGTCCTCCATCATCACCCCAGTCCCCAAGAAGTCAAGGATCACTGGACTTAACGACTACAGACCTGTCACCCTGACCTCTGTGGTTATGAAGTCATTTGAGCGCCTTGTGCTGTCCCACCTCAAGACCATCACTGACCCTCTACTAGATCCACGACAGTTTGCCTACAGAGCCAACAGGTCTGTGGACGATATGGCTCTTCGCTTCATCCTCCAGCATCTGGACTCCCCCGGAACCTACTCTAGAAACCTGTTTGTGGACTTCAGTTCCGCATTCAACACCGTAATTCCCTCTTTTCTCCAGCAATTTCAACTGGGAGTGCCCGAGTCCACATGCAGGTAGATCACAGCCTTCCTGTTGAACAGGTGACAGCATGTGAGGCTGGGGAAACACCTGTCTAACCCCCTGACCATCAGCACCGGCTCCCCCCAAGGCTGTGTCCTGTCCGCCCCTACTTTTCTCCCTGTACACCAACAGCTGCACCTCTCGTCACCACTCTGTCAAGCTCCTGAAGTTTGCAGATGACATCACCCTCATCTGACTTTTTTCTGATGGAGATGAGTCTGCCTACAGGTGGGAGATTGACCATCTGGTGTCCTGGTGCAGTCACAACAGCTTGGGAGCTCAATGCCCTAAAGACTGTGGAGATGATAGTAGACTCCAAGAGAAGCCCAGCTGCCTTTCCCCACATCGCCGTGGGTGGCTCCCCAGTAAACTCTATGGAGTCCTTTGCATTCTGGCCACAACCATCGCCCAGGACCTCAAGTGGGAGCTGAACATTACCTCTCTTACAAAGAAAGCACAGCAGGGGATGTACCAAAGACTATGATGGTGCATTTCTACACTGCCATCATAGAGTCCATCCTGACCTTCTCCATCACCGTCTGATACACTGCAGCCACTGCCAAAGATGAGGGCAACGCACCATCCGCTCTGCAGAAAGGGTGATTGGCTGCAATCTGCCATCTCTACACAACCTACACACCTCCAGGACACGGAGGTGAGTGGCAAAGATTGGGGCTGATTCCTCTCACCCCAGAAATGGACTATTCAGTACTTTCCCCTCTGGCAGAAGGCTGAGGTCTATCAGGACCAATACCTCCGCCACAAGAACAGTTTCTCTCCTACAGCAGTATGCTTCATGAACATGAAGCATATTATGAACAGTTCCAAATACCAGGCAATTTTGGCACAAAACCTTCAGGCGTCCATTAGAAAGCTGAAGATGAAGAGGAAGTTCACCTTTCGGCACGACAACGACCGAAAGCACACATCCAAATCCACAAAAGCATGGCTTCACCAGAAGAAGATTAACATTTTGGAATGGCCCAGCCAGAGCCCAGACCTCAATCCAATTGAACATCTGTGGGGTGATCTGAAGAGGGCTGTACACAGGAGATGTCCTCGCAATCTGACACATTTGGAGCGCTTTTGCAAAGAAGAGTGGGCACATATTGTCACGTCAAGATGTCCCATGCTAATAGACTCCTACCCAAAAAGACTGAGCGCTGTAATAAAATCAAAAGGTGCTTCAACAAAGTATTAGTTTAAGGGTGTGCACACTTATGCAACCAGGTTATTGTGAGTTTTTTATTTTTTATTTTTCCCACTCAAAGATTTCTGTTTGTTTTTCAACTGAATTGTTCACATTATAGGTCACATTAAAAGTGGAAAAAGTTCTGACATGATTTATCTTTGTCTCAATCTTTTACATCACAAGAACCTGGCATTTTAACAGGGGTGTGTAGACTTTTTATATCCACTGTACATACATAAATACATACATGTACACATATACACTTATTTATAAACACACACATTTTATTGTAGTAATTAATTAGTTCCATCTCTCTAGATTCCAAAGAGGCAAACATCTTTCCCAGTAGACTAACATTTTTTCATTACCAGCAGCAATTTATTTCTCGGTCTTACTATGATTCTTTGCAACATATTTGAATCGGTCGAGACTCAAGGCATGATTTGAAAATGAATGTTTTAACAAGGAGAAGAATCATGTTTTCAGTTGATTGAGCATTGCCTCTCAGGTCACCCAATGTGACTCTCTGTATACTAACTTCCAGGGTGTCTCTGTGACACAATAACCAATCTTGAACTTGAATCCAGAATTTTGCCACTATAGGACATAAATAGATGATCTATTGTCTCTGTTTCGTCCACTGTTCTTATTTGTTTTTACATCCCTTTTGTATTAATGGTACTATATGGCCAGAACAAATTCCTTGTTTGTTGTGAAACTTACTTGGCAATAAAACACTTTCTGATTCTGATTCTGAAAACTCAGACTCAGGTCGCTAATATGTTCACAAAATGGGGGTGGGAACATTTAGGTGAGGGGAGAAATAACCACAACAAACAACGGTAGCAGTCAGGAATGCTTCTCAGTTGTTGCAGTATGATAAATCCACTGAAACGGTGTCAGATTCCAGATGTCACAAATATTTGGACATGGACTCTGATGATCATATAACCAGTTCTTCTTTCTCTCTGGTCTTTTAAGCAAGCTATATCAATGCACTAACTTAATCGCAGTTACAAATCCGGCATCAAAATATAAACTATATGCCCTGATAATATGAAAAGAATGAACTTAACCATTTGGAGAGTTTGTTTTGCATACCACAGTGCCCTAAGCAATCAAAGAAATTTGACAAATCATCATGCGACAAAATGTAGCTTATGGCCAAAAGTTGGCTGTCACTTGAAATTGAGTATTTTGTGATGAATACAAATTGCCATGTGGATGGTTGGTAACATTCAAAACAAAACCCATCCCTGAGTCAAATTGCAGGAAATAACTCATAGAAAATGACAGTATTCACACAGACAATCAGTTTTGCCACCTTTGGGCCAAAAATGTATATCCTGCTTTGACTTTATTGCTTCTTGACATGATCTATTGCCATGAATCGTTGCAGAACAAACTGACATATCTTAGCAGTTAGAGCACCAAAAGGTTGCTAGATTAAATCCCAGAGCAGAAAATGGGAATTATCTGCTGTTTTGTCCTTGAGCAAGACAGTTAACACTAATTGCTTCTGTAGGTTTCTCTGGATATGTGTCTAGTGTATGGCTAAAATATAATCATCCTGAACAAGCCCTGGCCAATGTCTGTCAGGACAGTGGATTTCTACAAGGTTTTTTACACCCATCCCGTTCCACCGTGCCTAAGTGAAGATAAAAAAAAAAATAGAAAATGCACCCATCTGTCTCTAGCCATCCATCGTACAATCGAATCGATTTAAACTCCAACTATCCAATGTCCACGTATAAACCCTTGCTTCCCAGTATCTTATCATGTTATTATTTCCGTTTGCAACACATCCCTCCATTCTACCGTGGTATCTCATGGGGTCTTAGGCCTCCTATCTATATCACATCTGCCGAAACTCACCCCCAAAAAACATTTTAACTAAGAGCAGGTTCACCAGAACACAATGTGTCCTACTGACTGACTGTGGTTCATTCTCACTTTGATTTGTTATGATTTGACAACAGTTGTTGAAATTGATTTCATATATATATATATATATATATACACAGTTAGGCAAAAAAGTATTTAGTCAGCCACCAATTGTGCAAGTTCTTCCACTTAAAAAGATGAGAGAGGCCTGTAATTTTCATCACAGGTACACTTCAACTGAGAGACAAAATGAGAAAAAAAAATCCAGAAAATAACATTGTAGGATTTTTAATGAATTTATTGGTAAATTATGGTGGAAAATAAGTATTTTGTCAATAACAAAAGTTCATCTCAATACTTTGTTATATACCCTTTGTTGGCAATGACAGAGGTCAAACGTTTTCTGTAAGTCTCCACAAGGTTTTCACACACTGTTGCTGGTATTTTGGCCCATTCCTCCATGCAGATCTCCTCTAGAACAGTGATGTTTTGGGGCTGTCGCTGGACAATAAGGACTTTCAACTCCCTCCAAAGATTTTCTATGGGGTTGAGATCTGGTGACTGTCTAGGCCACTCCAGGACCTTGAAATGCTTCTTACGAAGCCACTCCTTCGTTGCCCGGACGGAGTGTTTGGAATCATTGTCATGCTCAAAGACCCAGCCACGTTTCATCTTCAATGCCCTTGCTGATGGAAGGAGGTTTTCACTCAAAATCTCACGATACATGGCCCCATTAATTCTTTCCTTTACACGGATCAGTCGTCCTGGTCCCTTTGCAGAAAAACAGCCCCAAAGCATGATGTTTCCACCCCCATGCTTCACAGTAGGTATGGTGTTCTTTGGATGCAACTCAGCATTCTTTCTCCTCCAAATATGACGAGTTGAGTTTTTACCAAAAAGTTCTATTTTGGTTTCATCTGACCATATGACATTCTCCCAATCCTCTTCTGGATCATCCAAATGCTCTCTAGCAAACCTCAGACGGGCCTGGACATGTACTGGCTTAAGCAGGGGCACACGTCTGGCACTGCAGGATTTGAGTCCCTGGCAGCGTAGTGTGTTACTGATGGTAGCCTTTGTTACTTTGGTCCCAGCTCTCTGCAGGTCATTCACTAGGTCCCCCCGTGTGGTTCTGGGATTTTTGCTCACCGTTCTTGTGATCATTTTGACCTCACGGGGTGAGATCTTGCGTGGAGCCCCGGATCGAGGGAGATTATCAGTGGTCTTGTATGTCTTCCATTTTCTTATAATTGCTCCCACAGTTGATTTCTTCACACCAAGCTGCTTACCTATTGCAGATTCAGTCTTCCCAGCCTGGTGCAGGTCTACAATTTTGTTTCTGGTGTCCTTTGACAGCTCTTTGGTCTTGGC
>JACXGI010009351.1:0-15807 GCA_016801175.1 Esox masquinongy
ACTTTTTGAATGGAATTACTGAAATAAATCAACTTTTTGATGATATTCTAATTATATGACCAGCACCTGTATATGTTGCCCTTGGGGTCCATTTTTAAGAAATACAATATCTCCTTTCGTTGCTTTGCCGATGATGTACAAATTTATATGCCGATAAAAACAACATCTAAAGACTCTGTACAGCCTGTTTTAGACAGCCTAAAGGACATCAAAATTTATGATGGTTATGTTATTATGATATATTATTTTTTAAATTTAGTTTTTACAAATAAACACTTACTATCCAAATAAATGACTTCAGTTCAACTTTTAGGGGCATAAGACTTTTGCTCACTACTGTATCTATGATTATAATAATGCATGTTTGAAAACTTGTGTTGTCTACTCAGTGTGCACCTTTAACAAGGTTTAATATTTATTCATTTTTTTAGACCTAGGTCCCGTTTACACGTGAGTCCTGTTCAGATATAATCATCACTTTATTTTAAGAATGTGACATGTCAGAATAATAGAGAGAATGAATGATTTCAGCTTTTCTTTCATCACATTCCCATTGGGTCAGACGTTTACATGTACTCAGTTAGTATTTGGTAGCATTGCCTTTAAATTGTTTAACTTGGGTCAAACATTTTGGGTAGCCTTGCACAAGCTTCCCACAATAAGTTGGGTGAATTTTGGCCCATTCCTCCTGACAGAACCCAAATTTTCTATAGGACTGAGGTCAGGGCTCTGTGATGGCCTTGGCTTTGTTGTCCTTAAGCCATTTTGCCAGAACTTTGGAAGTTTGCTTGGGGTCCATTCGGAAGACTCATTTGCAACCAAGCTTTAACTCCCTTATTGATGTCTTGATGTTGCTTCAATATATCCACATAAGTTTCCTTACTCATGATGCTATCTATTTTGTGAAGTGCACCTGTCCTTCCTGCAGCAAATCACCACCACAACCTGATGCTGCCACCCCCGTGGGTGTGGACATTTCTCCTAAAATCAAGATCTTTATCCCCATGTGCAGTTGCAAACCGTAGTGTTTTTTTATGGCGGTTTTGGAGCAGTGGCTTCTTCCTTGCTGAGCGGCCTTTCAGGTTATGTCAATATAGGACTCGTTCTACTGTGGATATAGGTACTTTTGTACCCGTTTCCTCCAGCATCTTCACAAGGTCCTTTGCTGTTATTCTGGGATTGATTTGCATTTTTCGCAATAAAGTACGTTAATCTCTAGGAGACAATGCATCTCCTTCCTGAGCAGTATGACGGCTGCATGGTCCCATGGTATTTATACTTCCGGGGTATTTATACTTCACTTCCATGCTATTGTTTGTACAGATGAACGTTACCTTCAGGCATTTAGAAATTGCTCCCAAGGATGAACCAGACTTGTGAGTTTTTTTTCTGAGATTTTGGCTGATTTTTGATTTTTCCATGATGGTCAAGCAAAGAGACACTGAGTTTGAAGGTAGGCCTTGAAATACATCCACAGGTACACCTCCAATTGACTCATATTATGACTCATACTATGAGAAGGCTAACTGACATAATTTTCTGGAATTTTCCAAGCTGTTTAATGGCACAGTCAACTTAGTGAATGTAAGCATCTGCCCCACTGTAATTGTGATTTAATTAATTAATAATAATTAATAATAATAATAATTAATAATAATCTGTCATTAGACTATTGATGGAAAAAATATTTGTGTCATGCCCAAAGCAGATTTCTGGACAGGACAAGACTATAGTTTGTTAACATGAAATCTGTGGAGTAGTTGAAAAATTAGTTCTAAAGTGATAGCCAAAAAATCATATATCTGTGACAGTCGCCTTACCCCCAGTTGGTCCTTCAGACACAGTAATTTTTTAGAACAATCCATTATTCTGTCAGTAATATAGCGTTATTAGCATCGTACAAATTTATAAATGGAAACCGTAAGTACCCCTATCACAAAGCTGCATTGCAAGCGGAAAATTACTCAAAAACACTACAAACTAGGTCAATATATGACGATGTTGTATTCCTCGAAATAAAGTTTTAATTTTCGCTATTTAATTCTCATTTCAAATTATCTATTTCGTCTTTGATATTCACCTCGGACAGTCGCCTCGGCGATGGTGAACACGTTAATCCCCAACCCTTACCCAGAATATCCGGAGGCAATGTGTACTTTGTGTATTATAACATAGCAATCAGAAGTATTACCATTGACTCTCCCAAAATACGACTCGGGTGAGGCAGAGGTATTGTCCCATTTGCAGAGCGGGTAGAATTTAATTCACTCAACATCCACAAGCAGGCAAACTAGCAAGCAGAAGTTGACATCGATACAAAGAAAGGAAAAAAATTCAAAGTTTATTTATCAAACGCACCGAATAACACAGCGTCATCCTGCACAATTACATTTTTGTGACATGCCACACGACATCTACGTAATAAGAATTAAGAAGTATATAAAGCAAAAATATAGCAAAAAAATATAGCAATGATATATCTAAGTGTAAATAGCAGCAATTTTAAAAAGCTAGGCGACGCAACCTATCTTCACATAGCTTGTTGAGATTAAAGTTCACGCTCACCTCGATGACATCCTGAATGTGTTTTGGAGTAGTTTTCCGCTTGCAATGCAGCGGAAAAAGTTGACGTTACTTTTGCTAAACCTAGCTACCATCATGTAAAAACATGTAAAAAACAAATACGGGCGAGTATTCTGTTATATTAATTGTTACCATACTAAGAGCGTTAGCTATCTAATTGCATTCGCACTGACGTTGTTACACAAAAATATCACTGCATAAATAAACTCAAACATTAGCGTTAGCTATCTTTTACTGCAACACAGCATTAGGCAGGCACTTTTGCGTATCAGATGTGGCTGATTTATCATGTTTGCCCTATTAAACGAGGGTCCGGAAAAATCGTTTTCCAAAGTCTGTTTTTCTGCTAGTAGGCTACACCAAAAAATTTGACTGGGTATAGTCATCATAGAAAAAGGTCATACTAAGGGTAAGGGTTTTTTGCAATGTCAGTTTAGATTATTGTGGTAGCAACGTCAGCATTCTTATCTCTTGTCTCAGCCATGCATCTCTCTGCGTTCTACTTTCCCACGTCTCTCACAAATATGACATACAGGGTTGATTGGCTATTTACTTGTGATGTATAATCAATCTGATAATTCTGCGGGTGGGACATTGAGCAGTACACGAAGATACATTTCATAGAGATACTTAGTTTTAAAGCGCATTTAAAACTAAGTATTTTATCGGCAGTTGTATCAGACAAATGAACGATTCCGATTATTGTGAAAAGTATGAATATCGGATCCAATTATTGGTCAGACTGATAATCGGTCGAATTACCTCTAATATGTAGCACACCTCCATAATCTAGTAGTATTAAATATAACAGCTTGTAAATTTTTTATTTTGATGCTGAAGACTTAAACAATTTTATAAAATGAATCATTCTAAACTTTACCATCTTCAACTTTGAAAATACAGATTGTAATCAAAACAAATCCCAAGCTATTTGTAGAAGGGAACACAGTCTATAACAGTCAAGGATATTAATGTTCAGTTTTCTCAATGTCAACTTTTTAGTTACTTTCGGTTACTTGTCAGATACTCTAACCACTAGCCTAACTTCCATCCTACCTGACATCCAGCAGTTGCACTAAACTAGCCGTATGCTAGCTTTCACTTCCTAAAAACAGCACAAACAGACATAAATGGTATCCATGAGTTTCTTCTGACTCTGGGTGAGTATGAAATTGTCCAAAATCCCAAAGTACCCTTCTTAGTTGATAAATTAAACAGTCCAAAAGAAATTATGTGCCAAAAGCAGTAATCTAATGATGAAAACAGGAAAATTCTTTGCTTTGCAGTCCTTAATGTGCAACTAATGGTGCTTTCATAATTAACTGTGGAGTGCACATTTACAATTTTAACGGCCCTCCAACTGGTTATTACTAGTAGCAGCAGCCCAATTCTGATATTTTCAAAATAATTTGTCTGGCCAATGAGATCAGCTCTGAAAAATTACTGATGTGAAAGGTCAATCATTTTTTTTCATGTCAGATAAGTTAAGCAGCATTGGAATCATAATAATATTTAATTGTTAATTATAGCATGGCGCTAGTACACTTACTGTAATTTCCAGTTCATAAATCGCGGCTTATACACAGATTTTGCAAACATTTTCAACCACAGCGGTTAAAACATGGGTGCGGCTAATACACAAGTTTACATTTTTAAAGCCGTTTCCACTAGTGAACTTTTTCACCGATGTTTGCTTGACGACGTAGGGGTCTCAGAAACTCATGTAGCAAATATGATACAATTTGCGTTACCGGGTTTTCAAAAACATCTTTTATTCTTCAACAAATTAATTTTAGTAGCGCCCTATGACAGATGTTTAATAATAATATACAATGTATATACGAGTCATTATTCTACAGGCAAATGCGATTTATATATGGGTGCGGTTAATACTCGGGTTTGTATACACACAACGCTATGAAATTAATGGTGCGGTTTATACACAGTGCGGGTTATAAATGGGGAATTACGGTACACAGAATTTGACTTTGTTTAATGATTCTGCTAACTTTTGAAAACGTATGGGAACAGAATACACAAAATCTATGCATAGTTCATATACAATTATATGCAATGAGTGGTAAGCATATAAAATAATAGTATATGAGTGATCGTTACATAATATTGTATAAGTGGATTTACAGTTAATTTACAATTTTACAGTTACTCTTATGGTAATGTGAAATTCAATTGATTGTAGTGTAAGTTTAGTTTGTCCTTCACTGATATTGGCGGACGAGTTGACAATTGGTTATTTAGAAGAACAAGGGTTTGAGAAAGATACCACGGCTCTCAGTCAGTGATTGTTTTGGCTACCCGTGATTGCCTGGCCGTTTGCGTAGGCACCTGCAGTACCGTTGATTGGACCAGGAATATAATGATGTGCATAGAATGATTTGACACAGTTATACAGATATGCTCGAATGTGACAATGCTTGCTTGTCTGTTTTTGTATGCGTGAATTAATTTGGACCCAGCTTTCACTCAGTTGTGTTTTACTTGATTCGTGTGTAATTCAAGTATAAAAAAAAAAAAATTGTCCTTGTTTTGTTGATTATTGAAAAATAAAATAACTAGGTCCATTGTAGAAAAAATTGGCTCGTGTGAAAAATACTTTTCTAACTTTAGTATATTTATATTTTCCCATAATCAAAAATAGCTTTTCTAAAATTGAGTATTGGACAAAAAGCCATCTCTTGTCTGTATTTCCCTTTGTTTTCTACACTTTTATGGAATTATGGTGCTTAGTTGTGTATCACTACAAACACACACATAGCCCAGAGGCCTGCGCTAATACATCAGGCATGATCCCAATTATTATGTTTGTGTGTGAGAAGAAGAGGAATGGGAATACACATGAACCCATTGTCGAGAGTGGTGCTTCTATCTGGGAGTGGAGCTGTGTCCCATGCCCCTTTTACTCCGGAGCGGCAGCCCAGAGCAGTTAGAGCTTGCTTCTCAGTTTTCCCTATACTGGTCCTAGGACTGGATTTTTAGAGCTGTTCTGAGACTTCTAAGGGTGGGGGAGGAGATTTTACTGTAAATGTCTGTCATGTGAAGGGTAAGAAAAAGAACATTCCTTTCTCTACTTCCTTTGTTTTATCTCGCTCTCTCGCTAGATCACAGTCTGGAAAAGGTATAGTGATTTCCGGAAGCTACACCACAACCTCTGGCAGCTCCACAGGAATCTATTTAGCCAATCCGAGCTTTTCCCACCATTTGCCAAGGCCAAAGTGTTTGGTAAGAGTCCAGAAATATATTGCATGAAATAATTAGTGTAATAAACATGTGTAAGTGTGCTAACTGTGTGTATTTGTGCAGGACGATTTGATGACACAGTGATTGAAGAAAGGAGACAGTGCTCTGAGGATCTGCTACAGTTCTCTGCTAACATCCCAGCCCTTTACAGCAGCCAGCACATCCATGACTTCTTTAAGGTACACAGGCATGCAACATACAACATAGACCTCCGTTAAAGCCCTGAGCCACCTACTATCACTAATAATCATCTGTCATTGCTCAATGGCCCTTTCTCTGATTGTTTGTTGGTTGTGTTCCAGGGAGGAGAGATCAGCGACAGCTCAGAACTCATTGGACCAGCTGAACCATTCTTGGACTTCCTGGCTGACAGCCTGTCAGACTGTAGCTCTGAAAGTAAGGCGGGACCTGTGGAGTATTCATTTCAGTTTTATCCATGGAGTTGATTTGAGAACTTACCATGGAAATTTACCGTGGAAATGTGTTTTGGCATGGCCATCGCTGTTAAGGGGTTCCTTCTTTTTACAGTAGTCAACAGGGGGAGATTACCATCTTCATTGGCTTTTCCCTGATGATCACATGACTCCAAACAGACCGTCATCAGCCAGTTCATTTTTTTGTGTGGGAGAACATTGACTACTTTAAAATGGATATGGCCTTACTAGGGCTGCTAATGTTCTCACTGTCTAAGTCTATAGGTTGCACTGTGATTAAAGTATCTGTTATTTACAGAAAGGCTTGTGTCCGGAACACACACACCATCGCAGAATGGGTTTAAATCCACCCCAGTGCTATTTCACCAACTCTTTCCTCTATTTCCTCTCTAAATTGTTTAATGAAATGTGTTTTGAAACAAACAATGTTGCTAATTTATCCCCTATTACATGTATGTGTGTGTCTGTTTCTAGTTCAGAGAGATAACAGTGGAGCAGATGATCTGACCGTTACCAGTCAGTCTGAATATGGAGGTAAGAATACCTATGTGACTATGCTTGTGTATCTACAGTCGTGTATTTGTTTTGACTATTCTGCATGTCTGTTCATCTATTTGTCTGCTCCCTAGGTCCATCCAGTGACAGTGACCTGATATCCCTGGCCGTAGACACAGACTCCCTGGCAGAGCTGGACGATGGCATGGCCTCAGGCCGCAATTCACCCAACCAGCCACTGGGGGGCTCCAACTCTAGCAGTAGCCCCCACAGCAGCCCCTCTCTGCCCCACCTGCATGACCACCACCAGCAGCACACCTCCACACCAGTCCCCGGCTTGCCAGCACCAGACCCAGAGGGCAACCGACTCAGCAGAACAGGACTGTTCCCCTCCAGTTTAACGCGAAGTAGCGCTAACACTAAAGAAACCAAGAGAGATTACCTTGACAGGGCTAGTGAACGCATCCTATTGGCCGTGCAGAAGGAAGCAGAGCAGGATTACCAATCGGCATTCTCATATTACAAGAGTGGGGTGGATTTGCTTCTGCAAGGCGTCCAAGGTAGGTACATTATTGTGTTGGATCTTTTTTTGTGTAGTGATACTAGATTCTGTTATGAGGAGGCATGTCTAGTGGTGCTGTCAATAAAGACTGTTATTAACCTAACCAGCCCTTGAAATTTCAATTTCTGTGGCCTAAGTTTGTCCTGCCTCTGGTGCACATATACCGCTGCAGCATGCATTCGAATCTGGCCCAAAGCACTTTTAAAAAAAAAACTCCCAACTGTCTATAGCAAATAAAATGTAAATTCCTGAAAAAACATATAATTCATATCTCAATTTCTGCTTGAAAGAAGCATGTGTTGATGTTCTATCATCCGGCACATGCTGTGTAGTTGCCACGATGAGCCAAGGCCATAATCGGGAATTAGACATCACGAAAATTGGGGTAAAAATAAAACCTCAATTATAGCTGTACTACATGAAACTATACAAAACATTTCTCTATTTTTCTTTCCCTTGGTTACTCTCTTGATCTGTCTCTCTCTATATTTGTCCCTCCTTTTCCTCACTTATATAAGTGTTTGTATGTTTTAAATGTTTATCCTGTTTCAGTTCTTTTCTGTAACTTCCCCAAATCTCTCCTCTTTCCTCTCCCCGTCTCCAGGCGAACCCAGCTCAGCGAGACGGGAGGCAGTAAAGAAAAGAACAGCTGAGTATCTGATGCGTGCCGAGCAAATATCCAATCAGCATCTCAGAAACGGCATGGGTCAAGGGTCAACACATACAGCGGTCAGTCGCTACTGCCTCATCGCCAAGTGGGGATAGCCATTGTTGTAAATGACAGCATTTCTTCGTAAAGGTCATATAAAATCAATCTTATGCCAATGTGTGTCTATATCAGGTCATGGGGGATCAGTGCTCCACCCCCGCCAGCAGAGGGAACCGGCAGAGTCCAGCTGAGGAGCTCAGGGCCTACAGGGTACTGGGAGTCATAGACAAGGTCAGTCTGGGATGGAAGGGGTTAATGGGCAATCATTCAGACGGTGCTGATGGAGGGAAGAGTTCCATGAGAGGAGAGAAAGCCTGTTTAAATGAGCTGAAGCCATGGGCGGTTCTCTGCAGTTTAAAAGGGTTACCTAGCTTCACCCAGGAAAGGAGACAAGGAAAAGATGCCAGTGTGTAATACTCACACGCGTGCGTGAGGTGGCTTGGTGGGGGTTTGGGGTTAATTCAACCTGAGAAATCGGTCCACACAAGGATTGATAGCAGGTTCCCACAACGAAAAAGGCTTGTTTTCTGGTTTAAGGATAAGATTTAGTGTGAAACTGTGGATAGTGTTTGTATTGGGGTTAGGGTTACGTGTTACGGCTAGGCTAAGTTTAGGCATAAATGTTAGGTTATTTATATTAAAGCTAGGGTTAGGTTAGGGGATAGGAAACATGGATTTCTGGTTTGGAGTCCCTACCAAGATTTTTATAAGTGTGTGTGTGTGTGTGTGTGTACGTGCGTTTGTGTGTACCTTGGATGAAGTCCTCGTTGTGCTGGCTGCTGTAGAGAGTAGTGTGTGTTGTTCAGGGTGCCACAAGGTCAGTTTAGGTTACTGGTCCTCTCAAACAGCTGCTGGCAAAGTGTCTCCAGCACTGGACCATGAAATGACTTGGCAGGCAGGGCGGACATCGCACAACACAGAATCAATGGAGCTCAACACAGACCAGCGCCACAGCTCTATGAAACACAAGCCTCACAAACAGAACATTGACACAGTACAACACACAACATGTGTTAGTGTTGTAGCACCACACCAAACTAAATCCCTTCAATGTGTACACCAGGGGTGGCAAATCCTGACTGCGGGTTGGAGCCCATTTAATTTGGCCCAGTGCAGGTTTTATAATATGTAGTATAATTTTAAATAGATATGATTGGCACCATTTATAAAGATGAGCAAAAAATGCTGCACCGGTTCGATATGACTACTTCATTAATGATTTAACCAAAATTCCATATTATCGGCATCCTTCTTTTTAGTAGAAGGCAGATAATTCTAAATATTATTATTTTCTGTACTTTGTGTGCCCACGCCTTACAAGAATAACATTACTGAGCCTTTTCCAAATTTTCTTTAGGACATTGGTAGGAATCTTATAACATTCATCCAAACATCGCAAAGTGCTATATAGCCAGTTTAACTGGCTATATAGCCAAAAGCCCAATTTATTTTCTTTGTGTGATTATAGTTGTCAACACGTTAAGAACTGTAAACAAATGTTTTGTAATACCTGCAATATAAATTCTTATATATCACAGATTCAGTCAATTAGCATTCAGGATATGAACCACCCGGTTTATAATTAGGTTGGTAGTAATATTTTTTCACCCATTGGCTAATTATTGCCTTGTTTACACACAACACATTAACACAATAAGGCACCAGTAGGAATTTGCTACATTTCTCTGAACAAATCAAAATAAAGCCAAAAAAAGACTATGTAAATTTTCTTATTAACCTTTTTTTAGTTCCGGGATTTGAACCAGATGCCTTTCATTTACTGGCCCTGCACTCTAACCAGTAGGCTACCTACATACCCAACAAGAACAACAACAATGGACAACGACAGGCAGAACACAGCGATTCTCTCCTCCTTCTCCTCCTTCCTTCTCTTACTTTTAATTGGGGACAGGGGGACAGATGGAGAGAGCTCCTAACCCCTGAGCCTCCTCCCTCCCTCTTTTCTCTCCCTCATCCCTGATGTTAGTGCCATAATTATATTAGTGCCCTGGCTAGCACTTCCACTCTGTTTACTCACAACTCCATTCATATCCATTTAGCCTGCACCTGTTTGGGCCCAGCGAGGGTCACAGAGAATAACACATGCATGCGCACTCACGCAAGCACACACACGGCCACATATGTTCCAGCTCTCCACTGAGAGAGAGAGTGGGAGAGAAATAGAGATGTCAGACAGAGGAGGAGAAGTGAAGGGAAAAAGAAATGAAGATGTCTGGAAGAAGAGCAAGAAATTATTCAAGGGTTAAGGAAGGGGGTTGAGGCGGGAGTTCGCTCTGTGATGTTAATGCGTTTTGTTTTGTTTTAAACCTATTTTTTTATTTATCTTTTCCTTCAGGTTCTTCTGGTAGTGGACAAGAGAACGCAGGAGACCTTTATTTTGAAAGTACGTCATGCGGTGAACTGCTAGTCCTAAACTTGTGTGTCAGTCCTTTTTATCCACATAAGTGTGTGTGAAAGTGTTTGTGTGTGAGAACCACCATGCTGTGCGTGCGTGTGTGTGCTTGCATGCGTGTGTGTGTGCGCGCGCGCATGCGCGTGCGTGTGTGCGCGCGCATGCGTGTGCGTGTGTGCGTGCGTGCGTGCGTTTGTGTGTCAAAGCCACCATGCGCTTTGAGTTTAATGGTTTCTGTGCGTGTCAAAGCCGCTACTGTGACCTGTGTAATTGATTCTAATGGTCGTGTTGCTGTCAGCTTTCCTGCTCTGGGGCGAGACGTGTGCCAGATGCCAATGCACGGCACGGGCACAGATGACACACATGTAAACACACACCCACATACAGACCTCCGCTGAAGCATAGAATAGGTCCGAGAGGCCCTGCATGTGTCTTGATGAATACAGACCTGGGCAGGGAAATGTTTGCTTAACCTCTGCGCAGTATTTCCCCTTCATATCCGTGTCCTTTCAACATTAGCCCGTCAACCGAAATGCATCACTTACAGTGGATATAAAAAGTCTACACACCCCTGTTAAAATGCCAGGTTTTTGTGATGTAAAAGAATGAGACAAAGATAAATCATGTCAGAACTTTTTCCACTTTTAATGAAACCTATAATGTGAACAATTCAATTGAAAAACAAACTGAAATCTTCGAGGGGGAAAAATGAAAAATAAAATCCTTACAATAACCTGGTTGCGTAAGTGTGCACACCCTCTTATAACTGGGGATGTGGCTGTGTTCAGAATTAACCAATCACATTCAAACTCATGTTAAATAGTAGTCATCACACACCTTCCATCATTTAAAGTGACTCTGATTAATCACAAATAAAGTTCAGCTGTTCTAGTGGGATTTTCCAGACATTTTCTTAGTTGCATCTCAGAGCAAAAGCCATGGTCCGCAAAGAGCTTCCAAAGCATCAGAGGGATCTCATTGTTGAAAGATATCAGTCAGGAGAAGGGTACAAAAGAATTTCCAAAGCATTAGATATACCATGGAACACAGTGAAGACAGTCATCATCAAGTGGAGAAAATATGGCACATCAGAGACATTACCAAGAACTGGACATCCCTCCAAAATTGATGAAAAGACGAGAAGAAAACTGGTCAGGGAGGCTTCCAAGAGGCCTACAGCAAAATTAAAGGAACTACAGGAATTTCTGGCAAGTACTGGCTGTGTGCTACATGTGACAACAATCTCCCGTATTCTTCATATGAATGGGCTATGGGGTAGGGTGGCAAGACGGAAGCCTTTTCTTACAAAGAAAAACATCCAAGCCCGGCTGAAGTTTGCAAAAACAAACATCAAGTCCCCCAAAAGCATGTGAGAAAATGTGTTATGGTCTGATGAAACCAAAGTTGAACTTTTTGGCCATAATTCCAAAAGGTATGTTTGGCGCAAAAACAACACTGCACATCACCCAAAGAACACAATACCCACAGTGAAGCCTGGTGGTGGCAGCATCATGCTTTGGGGCTGCTATTCTTCAGCTGGTACTGGGACTTTAGTCAGGGTGAGGGGAATTATGAACAGTTCCAAATACCAGGCAATTTTGGCACAAAACCTTCAGGCGTCCGTTAGAAAGCTGAAGATGAAGAGGAAGTTCACCTTTCAGCACGACAACAACCCAAAGCACACATCCAAATCCACAAAAGCATGGCTTCACCAGAAGAAGATTAACGTTTTGGAATGGCCCAGCCAGAGACCAGACCTGAATCCAATTGTACATCTGTGGGGTGATCTGAAGAGGGCTGTGCACAGGAGATGTCCTCGCAATCTGACAGATTTGGAGTGCTTTTGCAAAGAAGAGTGGGCAAATATTTCCACGTCAAGATGTGCCATGCTAATAGACTCCTACCCAAAAAGACTGAGTGCTGTAATAAAATCAAAAGGTGCTTCAACAAAGTATTAGTTTAAGGGTGTGCACACTTATGCAATCAGGTTATTGTGAGTTTTTTATTTATTTTTTTTCCCCCTCAAAGATTTCAGTTTGTTTTTCAATTGAATTGTTCACGTTATAGGTCACATTAAAGGTGGAAAAAGTTTTGACATGATTTATCTTTTTCTCATTCTTTTAACAGGGGTGTGTAGACTTTTTATATCCACTGCATCTCCTCATCAACCTTGTGTCCTTAATCCCCTCCCTCTTCTCTCCAGGGCCTAAAGAAGAGCAGTGAGTGCGGGAGGCCCAAGCGGACCATCATGCCTCACTCCGTGCCCCACATGGTGCACCTGAGGAAGTTCATTGTCTCGGATGACACGGTCTTTCTGCTACTGCAATATGCTGAAGGTACGCGATTCATTCATCTTTTCTGTTTATTCGCCCTGTACTTTGCTTGTCCTTTTTACCGGGCTATGTAAGCAGACTTACTGAGTGATTGACTGACTGACTGACTGACTGACTGACTGACTGACTACCCCTTGTTAAATAGCGTAGTAGTTAGAGACGTGGCCTTTTTGACGCAAACGACCGGTGATCGAGTCTTGCCGCTGACATAAATTATGCGTTAGGATTTGTTCAGGATTGACAAAAACTTTGCCGGCTACAACCTTCAGTAGCTATGTTATAGTAAGCCTACAATAAAACTGTTTATGGTTATATTGCGACTATTTCTGGTGGATTTTCGAAGTACGCATCTGTGCATGCTTTTTGGGGTAATAGCCTATAGATCACAACCCCTTGTGCAGTGAAAGAGGAGGGGTTTCCATGATTCTGTCTTTTCACTTGATGAAATAGTCAGTTATCTTCACCTATATTGAGAGTTATTGTATCAATGTCATGCACGAATGAAAGAAAAACAAACTTTGTGCCATGAAATGAAATGGCTTTGGCAGTGTTAAGTTCATTTTCAGTCTCGCTAGCAGTTGCTCAATTCTTATGACTATTCCAGGGAATAAGTAGATACTAGTAGGCCTGTTACTGGCTAATAAAAGCCATACATTTCATAGATGTTATTTGTGGTAGAAGTAAACTTAATAAGAAACATTAGTCAGTTTAACACAATGATTAAATGTGTCTAGCTAAATATTCAAACTTGGCGTGATGTTAATGCTTGACAGAATAACCTACCAACAAGCCCTGTGGTCTTGTTTTGTAATCCCAACCATGTAATAGCTGTGGTAAAAGTAACATTTGGAGACGATACAGAGCTTAACTGTATAGTAGCAGGCCGTGTGGTCTTTTGGGATTGTCCCTGCCCTTCAATTTTTCAATCCCGGTTCGATTCCCCTCTCAGACATTCCAACTTTTGGCTCTCAGAAATATTCATCCACTTGGTACTTTTCAGCCGTCGCACAACAATATACACCAATCAGCCATAACATTATGACCACCTGCCTAATATTGTGTAGGTCCCCCTTTTGCCGCCAAAACAGTCCTGACCCGTTGAGGCATGGACTCCACTAGACCTCTGAAGGTGTGCTGTAGTATCTGGGCACCAAGACGTTAGCAGCAGATCCTTTAAGTCCTTTAAGTTGCGAGGTGGGGCCTCCATGGATTGGACGTGTTTGTCAAGCACATTCCACAGATGCTCAATTGGATTGAGATCTGGGGAATTTGGAGGCCAAGTCAACACCTTGAACTTGTTGTTGTGTTCCTCAAACCATTCCTGAACCATTTTTGCTTTGTGGCAAGGCGCATTATCCTTCTGAAAGAGGCCAATGCCATCAGGGAATACCGTTATCATGAAAGGGTGCACATGGTCTGCAACAATGTTCGGGTAGGGTGTGCATGTCAAAGTAACATCCACATGAATGGCAGGACCCAAGGTTTCCTTGCAGAACATTGCCCAAAGCATCACACTGCCTTCGCTGGTTTAACTTCTTCCAATAGTGCATCCTGGTGCCATGTGTTCTCCAGGTAAGCGACGAACACGCACCCGGCCATCCATGTGATGTAAAAGGAAACGTGATTCATCAGACCAGGCCACCTTCTTCCATTGCTCCGTGGTCCATTTCTGATTCGCACATGCCCATTGTAGGTGCTTTTGGCAGTACTGCCACATAGGAGACCGCAGATCAAAACCAGCCAGGGACAACAACATTTATCCTATCTAATCGCCGGCCGGCTGAACTAGGCATGCCTGGTTCCTTTTCTGGTTTTATATACCGTATACCTTTTCTTATTTGCTTTAATGACCCCTCACTCTTTGTCACCACCCCTTCCTGTTTCTGTTTGTCTGTCTCCCTCCCTCTCTCCTTCTCTCTCTCGTCCCCCCGTCTTTCTCCCTTCTCTTGTTATAGACAGATGTTTGATAGAGATAAGTGTATGTCACAGGTCATTATTCTGAACACCAGGTGGCGCCATGCTTCATTAGCTATGCTAACACATGGACCTCCTTATTTTTTACTCAGTGTGTGTGTGTGTGTGTCTGTATGTGCGTGTTAGTAAAAGAATAAGACTAGCAGTTGCATATTTTTAAAAGGAAAAAATCAGTCAATTCATCATCCTTCTGACTTTTCCTTTCATCTGACGAGTCCTACCTTGTAAACAAATCGGTGGTTAAGACAAAATAAGGCTCTCCATCGCTTATGGCTGATTAAAACTGACAGAGCAGTGCATCACCCTTCCCAAATTATCTGCTGCACACCTGAACCTCATTTTCATCAGTATTGTGATTGGTGGAGGTATGTCTGAGACAGTATGAGGTCACTTTTAGAAGTGTGAGATCAGTTTTAAAAACAGTGTGGTTTTGGAGCTGGGCCATTTGAATAGGTGTGGTCAGATGACTGTTCCCCTTTTAAAAACAAATGCATTTTTAATATGCCATAGAAATGTGATTGGCTAGCTTAGCATTTCTTTTGGAGCACTAAATAATGATAGGATTCAACAAGTGGTAGATAGAATCCAAGTCTCAACACATTGAAGCAAGTGCAAGACAGTATAGCTATTACAGTTGTGCTCAAAACTTTACATACCCTTGGAGAATTGGTAACATACAGTGGATATAAAAAGTCTACACACCCCTGTGAAAATGCCAGGTTTTTATGATGTAAAAGAATGAGACAAAGATAAATCATGTCAGAACTTTTTCCACTTTTAATGTGACCTGTAATGTCAACAATTCAACTGAAAAACAAACTGAAATCTTCAAAGGGGAAAAATTAAAAATAAAAACCTTACAATAACCTGGTTGCATAAGTGTGCACACCCTCTTATAACTGGGGATGTGGCTGTGTTCAGAATTAACCAATCACATTCAAACTCATGTTAAATAGAAGTCATCACACACCTGCCATCATTTAAAGTGACTCTGATTAATCACAAATAAAGTTCAGCTGGTCTAGTAGGATTTTCCTGACATTTTC
>JACXGI010009352.1:5771-19173 GCA_016801175.1 Esox masquinongy
GCCCCCCCCCCCCCCCCCATTCTGGTATCTATAGCAGCCAGACAGCAGGCACCTGCAGCACATCAGTTATTCAACTACCAGTGAGCCCAGATCAACACATTACATCTGATAGTATGGGACTGTCTAGCAAGTTCCTTCTTAGACGGCATCATGTGGGGGGACAGATAAGGGCAAGCACAAGCCATGGTTCTCAGCCAACTACATCTAGACCATTACACTGGCTGTCCATGAAACAGAACAAAGATGTAGTGCCTCAATTAAAAAAATGATAATTTATCTGACTGAATCAAGTTGTCACTCCCCCGACAGGTACGGTATCATATGGCGACATGCTGGCTTAAAATGAGGCCAAAATGTGAACAGACCAAGTGAAGTCTAATTCCAATAGTGTTGATATGACCCCATCCAACCAGGCCCTTTCACACTGAGCTCCTTCCCCCTGTATCAGAATGCTCTGCCTTCACAATGACTGGACACAATGGCCCTCTGTTGAGAAGTCAGTCTCTCTCTGACACTCACAGTCTGAACAGAACCACCCAGTGTCACAGCCAAGCACTATGTCCTGATGACTAGGACTACAACTGCCTGGGGCGACATATGAAAAGAACTAGGCTACTGCAATTCAACAAACCCGTCATCTGGCTAAAAGGTAGTTGTACTGTAGCCTAATCTTTGTAGTGTTTGAGTGAACACATCCAAAAGCACACATAATGTGCATGGGAAAACATTGTCTGGCCATCCTGGTACACTAAGACAACCAGGGTGACATTATGCATGACCTGGCCTTCAGAACAAGACAGGTGTTGCACGGGTATGCTTAATTAAAGGGTAACTGCACTAAAATATGAACAGTTCTTTTACCGGACCTTTAAAATTGTCTCCTGGTGGAAGTATTTTTGTGTATTCTGTAGTAGCCTGAAGGTCTGTCAATCTGAGGAATAATAATATATTGTTTGAACATATTGTTTCACGGTGCTGATGGAACTAAGTTCCATGTACAAAACGTTTGGTACCATAAGTCTACCGTCACACACTCAGTGATACCAAACAACATCATAAAGGCCAGTCAGAAATCCTTATTAGCCACAATTCAACCCAGAATCAATTAATTCTGTCTTGGATTGTGGAAAGTTGTGGTTTTACCAGGCAGTCTAGACAGGAGGGAAACAGCACCAAGGAGTTAGGCTAACAGAGGATCACACAGTCCCTAGAGTCAGACAGTACCCAGAGAGTCAGACATTTACAAAGTCAGACAGAACCCACAGAGTCAGAAAATTACAAAGTCAGACAGAACCCAGACAGTCAGAAAATTACAAAGTCAGACAGTACCCAGAGACTCAGACATTTACAAAGTCAGACAGAACCCAGAGTCAGACATTTACAAAGTCAGACAGTACCCAGAGGGTCAGACATTTACAAAGTCAGACAGTACCCAGAGTCAGACTGTACCCAGAGATTAAGTCAGTACCCAAGGAGTCAGACAAGACCCAGGGAGTCAGATAGTAACCGGAGTCAGAGAGTACCCAGGGAGTCAGACAGTACCCAGGGAGCCAGACAGTACCCAGGGAGTCAGACAGTACCCAGGGAGCCAGACAGTACCCAGGGAGTCAGACAGTACCCAGGGAGTCAGACAGTACCCAGGGAGCCAGACAGTACCCAGAGCCAGACAGTACCCAGAGTCAGACAGTAGCGTGTAAAAGCCTGAGTATACATCGGTCGCATGGCGCATTGAACAATTTATCTTGTGCAGTCACACAAGGTGTGCTTACATACTTCTAATCTTTTGCTTCTAAAAAAAGAGGGTGGAAGAGGGTGAGAGCAGTAACATTATCCCTGCACAAAGGGAGCTGAGCAAACTTCTGACCAATTACAGTACGTGAACGTAAGCAAAAAATAATAATAGTTTGCATAAACTCCTGAAATCCCTTTTCGAAACACAAACCCCCAAATCAAACCACATTTACATAATCCATGACAAATGGCGACGACGCACCCCATTTTCAAGTGGAAGTATAAATGAACCTAAAGACAGCACCAGAGACAGATGTGGGACATGGAGTGAGACAGGATGTGAGAAAGCGCTATGGGGTGGCATGGCTCTATTGCCTGATGCCCTGCCTGTTCAGCAAACACACTGTTTGGTATCTGTTGGCTCTTCACACATCACTGCACATGAATAGATCAGTCTACCCCTAAGCACTAACACAAGGCTGGATGTTGACTCAGACTAAGGATTGCCGGGCATTTTGCTGGTGTTTCCAATGTCCAATTTCAATTAGGAACGTCTGTGGATGGACAAATTGTCAGGATCAATTTTGATGGACAATTGGGCTCCTGGCCTGAACTTCCACTCTGTTCTGTCCATGTACCTTAGCTGGTGTACGTCCTAGAGTCTAGACATACAGATATTATCATAAGGCCTCAGAGCCCTGAGCAGAGCAGAAAGCCCATGGCCCTCACACATCAGCCTTTAAATGACATTCTACATCGTCACATCCATGGACTTTAAATGTTGCTTGCCTAGGCTCCGTAGGCTTCGTTGTACTCTACTTGTACTGTTCAATGACAATAAAATTGTATCTATTCTAAGCAAGCAAGAGTGAGGGTCAGAGAAGCATGTTGGAAATCTTGAAATCTGGCCTTAAACAACCTAAAAGCTATTGCAAGGCAACATAGCAGTTTTCTCATGTATCTAGCCAGGTATGGTTATCCACAGCAGCGTAGATATATACACAAAAATAAGATTAAGTAGCTAGTTAAATAGCTAGCATCATTTTATAGGCACCTCATTCGGAGGAATGCAGTCGTATTGATTAAATTTGACCCTCTGTGGGCACCAGCATTAGAGACGTTAAACACAACAGTTTTACCATTTTTCTCATTTCTAATTTAGCAGATGTTCCAATGCAGAGCAACTTATATTAGTAATTGCAAATATTTCAGTACCAATGGTATATATATACAATATATTTGTTTATGTTACAGGAGAGTATTTAGCCAATTCGAGGATGGAGATAATTGGGTGGTCATGATGGAATGGGACAGGCAGGAAATGTTCACCAGGACACAAGCGTTAACGCCCCTATTTTGGCCATTGAATATTTAGTGGTCACAGAAAGAGGGCATCCTGTAGAGAGCATTGTCCCAAATAACTGGCCTGGGGCATTGGATCTCTTTAGACCAGAGGGAAGAGGGCCTCCTACTGGCCCTCCAACACCACTTCCAGCAGCATCTCTTCTCCCATCCAGGGACCAACCATACTATTAACACTGCGAGTTAATAAACTGCATCTGGTTGGAACTTGGATTCAGTGATGGATTCAGTGAAGTGTGGATGGATTCTTACACTGGTGGCCTGCTCTGTTCCAGGATCTGACTTGAGCACACAAATGTACTTTCTCCCTCTCTGTAGTTCTGTTTGTCTCTACTCTCTACTCCCACCCCCTCCCTCCCTTTCCCATCCCATCCCTCCCTCCCTCCCTCCCTCCCTCCCAGACTCCCCTATACTTATTCCCTATGCATCTCCCTCTCTCACTCGAAAACACACACGCACACACACACTCAGAAAACCACACCAGCCAACCTCAGAAACAACCCCCCACCCTAGCTAGCCATGCAGTGAGTGCAGTGTGCAGTGACAAGACAGACAGTCAGAGCCTCTAGCCTGCCCTGACCCACATCTTGATATAGCCTTAAGTACGCTTAGCAAGCTACTGGAAGTCCTGGTGACACTGCTGCCAGTCTTAATCAGCCCCTGGGCGGGGCTTCACTAGCTACCTGCCATGTGCATCTTCAATGGCACCCTACTTTACAATTTAGTACACACCCTTTGACCAGGGCTATGATTGGATCTAGGGAATAGGATGCCCTTTGGGACACAGAGTCTGGGTACTGGAAGGATGTAGAGACTAGGCCGGATTATTGGCATGTAGAGCTGAGCCTCTCTCCCCTCCCTCACTTCCTCTTTGCATCCCCCTGATTGCAGGTTTCCAGCAGCTACACCAAACATGCTCCAGCTCTTCCAGGGCTGGTTAAATATTACATGGGTGTCTGGTCGGCGTCTGGCTGCTGAGAGCAGGGGAAAGCTTGTCGAGGCTCTATGTCAGTGCAACAGATTTCCATGTCCCACTGTGATGTAGTGCATCAGAATAATTGTTATTATAATAGGGTCAACAATGACCGTTAAAATAAATAGTGTCAAAACGTGCAGGCACAGTGGAACATGTTTTTTAGGAACTGGTTCATCGTCGGTATTGTGGTATAATTATAACGTTATGTTGTTTTGGTTGAATGGCTACAGCTGATCTGAGAACAGTGCAGCCCTTCTGATGATCGGATAATTATCAACACTTTGTCTAACGACGTACTGGCAGTGCACGATACGTGCAGGAAAACCGTACAGTTAAAACACTCCTAAGCCTAAGACTAAGTTCCATCTCTATCAGGAAACCAGCTCTGGAATAAGATATAAATGGGAATATAAAAACCAGAAAAGAAACCAGGCAAGCCCAGTTCAGCCGGCCCGCGATTAGAAGGGATGAATGTTGTTGTCCCTGGCTGGTTTTGATCTGCGGTTTTCTATGTGGCAGACTGTCTTTAACAACACTATTTAAACTGCGGGTCAATCGAACCTGGGTCAAAGCATGGAAGGTTGTAGATATTCCCACAAGTCCACAAGGCCTGCTGGTGTTTTACAGTGCAAGGGGTTGTGATATAGGATTACCCCAAAAAACATGCACGGATGGGTACTTCAAAACTCCATCAGTAATAGTCGCAATATAACCATAAACAGTTTTATTTTAGGCTTACTATAACGTAGATGCATAATTTGTTTGCGTGTGCAGAGTGTCGGTATAGCTTCTCAACATTAGATCATTTTGTCACGCATTAACATCATGCCAAGTTAGAATATTTAGCTAGACAACATTAAGCATTGTGTAAAATAGTCGCAATATAACCGTAAACAGTTTTATTTTAGGCTTACTACAACGTAGCTACTGAAGGTTGTAGAAAAGTTTTTGTCTTTCCTGAACAAATCATAATGCATAATTTGTTTTGTGATGAGGCTCAAACAACAGCCTCTTGCATGACAGTCTGAGTTGCTAACCACAACGCTAGTTAACAAGGGGTAGTCAGTCAGTCAGACACTCTGTAAGAGACATTCGCTCTTCTAGGCCGGCTCTGCTTACGTGGTCCGGCAAAAAAGGAGTAGACAATTTAATTCACCAATCCCCTCCTGGCCACGTGGTCAAGTGGAAGGAGAAATATCAGCAAAGATAACTTTCTTTTATATACATCCACAGTGTGATTTTCTTAATCCACCCATGTCATCCTTTCTGTCAGCTTGTACCTAAGCAGATTCACACTCAAAGCAAAGAATTAATGGTACAGTGGGCTTGCCTTTATCTCGTAGTCTATGGAAATGGCGTACTTGTCTTCCTCCACCATCTCTTCCTCTTCCTGAACCTCTTCATCCCTCTCTCCGTCCCCACCGTTGGTCCAGGAGCAGCTGGGGTGGTGGCGGTCGTGCTGACTGAAGGCAGCCTCCAGTTGGGGCAGAAGCTCATCAGCCAGCAGGTCCGGGGCCTCCAGACCTTCAAATCCCCCTCCCTGGGCCTCCACCTCCCCCTGGAGCCCTGCCAGGCTGTCTTCTAGGGCTGCAAAGCCATTACTGGTAGCGGTGCTGGCTGGAGGTCTGGTCACTTCCAGGTTGGATCCAAAGCCCTGGGGGTGATGCTGGTCTGGGACGAGCTGGCTGGCTGCACTGGGGTAGCAGCTCATGGCCTGGCCGAACATCTCAGACGAGTTGTAGTTCCCCTGGTTCCCCTGGGTCTGTCTGGAACAACGCAGGGCCCGGAAGGGACACTCCTCCTCGGCCTGGCTGACTGGGACCTGCTGGGGCTGCTGTTGTTGAGCCATCTCTGGGGTGGACGAAAACGGACATCCGGTCCCCGAGAGCGTGAGCTCAGGCACTAAGGAGGGCAGAGGGGCCGTACTGGTCATGGACACTGGGGCTGAAGAGAGAGGCTGGCTCAGGCTGGAGATGCCCGACTGTCCCTGGCCAGGGAAGGCATACTGGGAGGGAGGGTAGGCTGCGGCTGAGCTGACTGAGCAGGAGGGCAGGTTGCGGGTGTGAGCCATGGGGGAGAAAGTCAGGCTAGAATCCTCTGAACCCACCCCAGGGAACGCCCCCTGAGGCCCCCGCACCAGCTGGTAGCCCCCCTGCTGTGGAGGAGCTCCGCCCAGCGAGACATTGGGGGTCTCTACGTAAGATTTGGCCAGAGCCCCCGAGTTAGGCACGGTCCTGGGGTGGAACTGGTTTCCCCCGATGGTGAGCTGCTGGTTATGGTGAGCTGGTGGCTGGCCGGCCTGGTGGAAGGGGAAGCTGTGCTGCTGCTGGGCCAGGAGCTGGTGCTGCTGTAACTGCTGAAGCTGCTGCTGACAGGGATGCTGCGCTGCTGGCCGCTGCTGTCGGAGGAGATGCTGCCGGTCGTGGAGCTGCAGCTGCTGCTGCTGATGTAGCTGCTGCTGCTGGGACATCGAATGGTAGAGGTTCCCGTTCTGGTCCTGGTTTCCCCACATCGGGCTGCTGTTGGAGAACAGCCCGTTGGACTCAGGTGCCGGACCCATTGAGCGTCCGTGGAACTGGGCATGCTGTGCCGCCATCATCAGTCCGGCTCCGCCGCTCACGCCCTCGGACCCGGGAAAGGGCTGGCCTAGGGTGTTCTGTGCCTTCATGCCCGCAAAGTGTCCCATCGGCTGGCCATAGGACATGCCCTGCTGGGTGGAGGTGGAGGCGGGCATGGAGGTGGGTATCATCCCGGTGGGTTTCCCCGGCCCCATGGGGTCCACCTGCAGGGGCTCAAACCCGGCACTGAGGTTGAGCTCGTCCACCAGCGACGGTCCAGAAGAGAAGCCGTCCTCAGCCAGCCCGTCCAGCCCCGCCACGAACAGGTTGGGGTCGTCAAAGAAGTCCATGATGGGATCTGTCATGGCCCAGACAACGGGGTCAGTCTTACGGAGACCAGTTCTTCGCGTTGGACCTCCGCCGGGTTGTAGCTGGTCCTGGGGAGCGTCACAGGTTACTGAGCTAGAGTATGTCCATCACAGACAGGTTCTGTGGAGGGGGGAAAAAAGAGACAAAAGTCAAATTTAACAAAGAGGAGAGAAATGTCTCGGTCGTACTGAGTTGTGAGCGGTCCGCGCAGTAAATGAGATTGTCAAGAAACGTAGCTCGTCTCTTTCGGAGGCTCAGCCTGCGTTCTTTACAACAATACCCTTCTCAGCCTGTTAAAATGTCTCAAGCATCCCCATCTCATACAGTGTAATTAACAATGTATTGCCGTGCAGCCAAATAGCTGCTCCGGCTCTGCCACATGAACAACAACAGTGAATACAGTGGCTGCCAGAAAGCCAGGTAATGGCTAGGTCAGAAAGGTCTGGGATTCATTTGGCACTGTCAATTATCTCTGGTTGGCAGCGGGTAGTTCTGTGGTAACACATCTGATTTGAACCAACTGCCAGACAGCCCAGCAGCCAGGTGCCTGTAGTCTTCGTCTGTTCAAAGCCCTCTGGTCCCAGCCTCAGCCCAGCTAGCTACTGAACCGTCTGTCTGCCAGCAGCTACTGAATGTGTGGAGGTGGGGAGTGACGTGCAGACAGACAGCTGATGCTGTTTATGTGCGTGCAGAAGCATTTAGCCACAGACCGATAGAAGATGACGGACCACTGGGCTCAGTCACAACCTGCTGACTCACTACACACACACTCACTTTCCTACACACTTTGAATTGCCTTCCTGGCTGCATAGTCATGGCTCTCACGTCTTTTGAGTCAGCGTGGGACACGCAACTGAGGCCTTCTGCATCAGTTACAACTGAAAAACTGCAACTAAAAAAAACTAATTAAAACTTATACCCACTGGATCAATTACAACTGATACCCATTACTTCAATTACAACTGATACCCATTACTTCAATCACAACTGAGACTCACTGCTTCAGTTACAACTAAGACTCACTGCTTCAATCACAACTGAGACCCACTGCTTCAGTTACAACTAAGACTAATTTGCTTCAATCACAACTGAGACCCACTGCTCCAGTTACAACTTAGACCCACTGCTTAAGTTCCAACTATGACCAAGTGCTTCATTTACAACTAAGACCCACTGCTTCAGCTCTAACTAAGACCCATTGCTTCAATTAAAACTGAGACCCACTGATTCAATTGCAAGTGGGACCCAGAGCTTGAAAGTCTGTTAAGGTTGAGTTGGGTAGAGGGGTTGGAGATGTCGCTGTCTATAATTTATGACTTTGATGACTCAGTTTGGACTCAATGTTATAGAGGTTTGGTTTGTCATATGACTCAAGCACAAAGCCAATACACGAACAACATTCATAAAGGAAGCACTGAGACTCGAAGCTAACCCTAACCTGATTACAGTGAATCATTCAAGTAGACTTGCCTAGGGCCCCCAGAACCACAGAATCCAGCAACGAAAAGGTATTCAACAATATATATATATATATATATATATATATATAATTAATTCAGTAAATTCATTAAATAAATGAATTGAACGTTTTAAAATGTAGTTCTTTTCACATGAATAATACATACACAAAACACATCAGTGACTCATTAGGACATTTAAAAAAAACGCATCAGTGATTCATTGCTTATGAAAACGTTCTGTAGCAACTTGCCCATGTGAGGATCTCTTATTTTCAGCCGCCTATTTGCTGTTCACATGATACACAAACGAAGCTGGACCGATTGCTTTCATTTTACTCGTGCTACTCTTTCCCACTGTTGCTCGTGCCCGTTTGTAATGACCTGTCAAACACTACGGTGATGGTCTGGACACTTACTTCACAGGGCAGAGAAGGAAGGTACAATACAATGTATTGTAGTGGGTTAAAGGAAAGATTCACAGAACAGAATGAAAGCAACTTTTGAATATCTACACTTGACACATTACAGTGATATTATGTCTCATACGCAATGTAAAGTATGTAGCCATAGATAGGTAAAATCTACAGATAGGCATTTAGAGTTTCTTGTTCTTGACACACTTCGTGAGGAAGTCTAGGCAGTGCAAGTGAGTTCTGACAGACCTAGAAAAACCATGTTTTTGGTTTTGGCAGCTCTGTTCCTCCCCGTTATATTAAAAGAACTACATGGAAAGGATTGACATTGTAAATTAAATAAAATAAAGAGTTCTAAAACGCAGACTTTCTATTTAACAACAATAGCTAGGCTGGCATCTGTTGTCAAAATAGACAATGTGCACACTCCCTCTCTTCCATCTGCATCCCTAAGAGGCGTGGTCATCTCCTCCTCAAACCCAATGAACAATGGAATGCTGGGAGCCAAATAAATGTCACTGATGCGATTCAGTAGGCTACATTGGCAAGTCACTCATTTAAGTGTCACACTGTGTAGCAGGTCCAGACATGGGCTTTATATCCTAGGAAAATATTAATTAAAACTTTGGGTAACTATCGTATCATATCCCGTTTCAATACGATGGACATTCTATAAAAGAGTCATCACTTGCTGTTCGGTCAATCAAAGTGCAGTACATCAATGCACGCAAAATAACATAGTGTGCCAGTTAAGCTAAGTGGACTAACCGTCACAACTTCAATTAGACTACATGGGACAGAGACAAAAGGAAATTATGGTGCCATTATCCCCCCCCCCGCCATATCGCCTATACTGTTTGTGCAAACAACCCCAAGGTACCAATGGACACACAAACAAACCAGGTAGGCCTACAACAGAACATACACAAAACTGCTACCAATCAACACAAAAACAAAACAGGTAACACCAAATACAAACAAAATGGGTACCACCAAACACAAATAAAACAGACCGCACCAAACACAAACTAAATGGATAACAAGAAATCCAAACATAAAGGATATGACCAAACACACAAACAAAACCGGTACCACTGAAAACAGAAAAAAAAGGTACCACCAAAGACAAATAAAAAAGGTAACACCAAACACAAACAAAACAGGTACCACCAAACATAAACAAAACAGGTACCACCAAACACAAAAAAAACGCGTAACACCAAACACAAACAGAACGCGTAACACCAAACACAAACAAAACGCGTAACACCAATGTGACGTTCTCCTGCTCGGCCTATGGCTGTCCTTTGTTTTATTCTAGGAGAGTGTGGGCAGAGCCATGAGGACATGGCATTGAACCAGGTTGTGACACCAAACGCAAACAAAAAGCATAACACCAAACACACAGGAAAAAAGGGTATTGGGAAGCAGGACAGACAGCAGACAGTGAAATGGCAGTGCTTCTCTGTTAATGACGAAAATAGTCATCACTATTTTTGCGACCAACATGCATGTCCTATGAAATCGATCGCTAGCTGTTTTTAATAGAACATCTGTAACAAGCCATTACATTATTATTATTATTATTATTATTATACATTGTTATTATCAATTTCATTAACGATGTATCCAATCTACTGACACAAATGTTGAGTTATATTTATTAAACAATAACACTGATATAAGAGCATTAAACCCATACACACCAAATGTTATGGGTTTCCCAGTGTTTAATCAAATATTTGTGTATAACGTTGCATACCAGCGCTGGTCAAAATGCCTTTAAATCTGAAAAAATGAAAAAATACACATGCCCAAAGTAGGAACCTCAGAAGACAATGCAGAACTTTCAGAACCTCATCAGAGGGTGCCGACTGAGGTAACAACAGGTGAGGCTGCAGACAAGTGTTCACCAAAGAGCTGTTACAAAAGCTCCACCACTACTGTGGTCATTCTTGCTTTAAAAAAAGTTGTGGCAAACCGTCTTAAAGAAGATGCAACAATTACACCAATGATGTAGACTAAAAAACAGATATTAGACTTTTACAGTGTGATGATTAGGGCACAACCTCATTATTGAGTCCAGACATGCTGAATACTGTATGAAACTTTCTGCCACAGGTGCGTGTGGATTTGGGCAAGATTAGTAGATTATTATGAATAGGCCTAGTATTAGACAACAATCTTATTAAAAGAAGACTTCAGTATTTTTAAGCCTATTTAAGAGCGAGCAAGCAATGAACTCTATTGACCTGCTTCAAAGATTTATATAGATACTCCGCCCTGGGCACTCCTGTACATGCTACTGTAGCATCCAAACCAGTTGGAAAGAAGAATTGTAGACAGTTTGTAACACAGAGTAAATTAGCTAAAAATTATCCAACCATACTAAAACGTCTGATATGTTTTTTTCTCTGCGTAAAAATTAAGTTGCATAGCCATAGTTTTTTGAATTACCATCACAGTCCTATATAGACATTGTTATTTTAGCTATGGACGAACACAATGGCCAAATGCCAAGATAGCTAGTTGTTACACTGTTATTTAATAGACACTAGAGGGCTGAACTTAACAATTCCTCATTTAAATACAAAGTAGACTAATCCTACTTGAATCCAGTAATGATTGTATTTGTAGCAAACTCTGCACTACAGAAACACTGCTAACCAAACAAGTCTCTTGACGGTGCAGACTTGAATTAAAGGATACCTAAAATCCAATTGTTTAATCTATCCTGATGTGGTGAAAACTTTGTCAATTTTTGTTTTAAAGGTGTCATTTAAAGAGAAAAGAAATAGCCCAAAAACAGATAGCAAGGGCCAGATCATGAAGCCGTGACCAGCTCTTGGCCGCACTAGAGCTCTGCACACGTTTGATTAGCAGCCAGCCCACTAGTCGTTGAACATTTTCCTCTCTTGCAACACTGACCTACAGCTGAGGGCAGGCCAGGCATGATAAGAGAATTCACGTCGCTCTAAGCCACTTGGCAATGCTCCAAGGCAACTGACAATGGACAGAATGGCCAGGTCAAATTCTCCCAAACTGACAGTAAAATCTGATCACTCAATTAGAGGTAAGATCAGTCCTACCCCGGCAGCTGTACAGTCTGAATGGATCATACGAAGAAGGCTAGGTAGTTTGCCTGAGCCCAAGTTTTGCAGCGGCTGCCTCTTCATCTCAAGTAAATCAGAACTAAAGACAAATCATCCAATTAAGATTATGTAAACAAAGGGGGTGTGGTATATGGCCAATACACCATGGCTAAGAGCTGTTCTTATTCCACAAGTATGACTTCACATCACTTTCGTACTTCCTGAAATGTCAATAGGGAGTCATGATGGAGATCCTAATCGCAAAACAGATTCATGCATATAACTCAATAGGAGCGCATGCATGCATTGAGGTGTTGACCAGGTTTTAGCTGATTTCATGGCTCTTTAGATTACAAACAATCCCTTCCACTGTTATTATTGCACTGACCAACTAGCCTACGTTTGCATAGAAGAGGCAATCTATTATTTTATACAAGTGAGTGCCGTCTCTAAGAAAGTTATGAAATGATTGAAGCACTGTCCACTCAAAGGAGAGGAGACAGGTGGCCAAGCAAGCAAAGTGAAACTAAATATTTTGGTGGTGAGGGTGGGATGAAGTGAATGAATAAAGTTTTAATATTTTACAACGAGAATTAAAATCTGCATATTCTGTGTTATGGGTGCATATTAAACAGCCTATGTGAGATTTTATTTTAAAAAGTAATCAAAGTGAGAGCACATTATATTGATACTCATTTTTCAATATCTTTAAAGACCTCACAATACAACACTGTGGATGGATTCAACCCACAGGTTTTCAATATGTTTTAACTCTTGAGACTGAGATGGCAAATTAAAAATGAATTTCAAGCTCAGTTTTTTGTCTTGCTCAAAAATGTAACTGAGGCCAAGTTCCCGCCTCGAAGCAGAGGTAACCAAGTTTTGGGCAAAATGGCCTGATATTGGGTAAAGTTCAGGCCTCAACCCCCCAGGGCCTAAACAGCTACCGATTTTCACGTGATCTGATGAAAGCACTGGTTCCAATTAAGGGGCCCATGTTGTTTAACAAAATTCTGACATTTTTATTTGTTGGATGACATGAAAATAGACCCATTTGGCAATGCACACCATTCATCTTCTAAATGTGTCTTTGTTGCCCTTTAGTACGAGGGCTGTCAATAAATTCACCTATGCCATGAGTAGTGAAATACTTGTTGAAATACATATACAAATGTATTTTTTTATTTTAGCAATTGTACTCATATGACTTTCTAGAATTTCATATTTGTTGAGTGTAATATGGCTCAGGGTTAATAACTTGATCTGATACAGTCATTTCTCCTGATGTTTATGAATGGTGTCAAATAATTGTGTATCTCACCATAACAGATAGGGTGATGAATTGGCTTATAAAGAGTAGCTAGGTATGTAGTCCTTCGTGCAGTCTAGGAACTCGTAACAAATTGACGTGGTATTCAAATCTGCAGTGAACCTAGCACGG
>JACXGI010009352.1:19273-30857 GCA_016801175.1 Esox masquinongy
CCCCCCCCCCCCCCCCCCAAGCAAAGAACCCCCACTGAAAACGGATCAAAGACCATAACAGAGCACAATCAACAGGTCCCATCATATTGAGTGCTATATAAACGCATTCGTGATTGTGGTGCGTTTCCTGCTTACATTTACCTCTTGCTTCTTCCTTTGTTTAACAAGACTATACGCCTGTAATATGTACAACCTACACTGGCAACTTCTACCCTAAATAATAAGGCGTCGTTGATTTCCCAATGACCTAATCTAGGCACTTAACAAAATACAGAGAACAAGTGCAGAGCCGAAAACGACAGAGAAATACCGAAATAACCTATCCAACTGTACAAACTCAGACACCCCCGTTCGTCGACACTAGATTCATCATGGATTCTGGCTTCAGAATGCAATTTGCATAAACTACATATACGCAACTGACATCTTTGATAATCATCAAGACAATAGGCTTTAATAAACTGGCCGCTGATTACACTAGTTTGTGAAGTCGCCATGATGAACTAGGAATAATCCCAGTGGACTAGCGTTAATACAAAGTAAGAACGGTCACAAGTAGCGTTTAACGCATTCGTTAAATGTACTTGACCATAGCTTCCACAATCGCTAAATGATCTACAACTTGTGTTGCTTCGCAAGAACCGAACGACAATGAACACGGGACAGAAGCCCGACTATAATGGCCACTAACCTCAGCATCCTCTGAGTGCAGCTAACTGGCTCGTGGCTATCTGAGCATCGAATCTTCACAATGGCCTTGTTGCTTCTTTAAAAGGCTGCTTGACACTCGATGTGTTTCCCATGAGCAAACAAGGTAGGTAGATAGATAAATTATCTTAATATTAACTTTATGAATACAAAAGACAAGTGCCAAGCCTGAAGTATTTGTTCCACCATTTGTTCTTCGAGGCTCGAATCGCACACGTGTTCTCTCATCACCACTTCAATGTCTTCTTTCCTTCCAAGCCCCTCTCCCCTCGACTTCAGTGGTGTCGTGACGCCTCGGCTGAGTTAGAAGAGGGAGGAGGTGGTGGAAGGGGGTCGACAGTCATTCAGTCAGAACAATGCAATGGATTGACCACAATTAAACCAGTTATGGACCTGAGCGAGTTTCGTTTTCGTCTATACTCCCGACTGATATCACTTTATCCTCTGCTTTCCGATGGAAACGATGCTGTGCTGGCTCGAGGCTCGTACCGTCACCGCGGGTCGCTGTCAGTTCAGGACCACCATAACGAAACGCAGTCAATAACTTTAGCAACAAGAAGGCAATATTTCGAACTCTGACAAACTATTATTGAAGTGGAATAATTCCATAATCGCAAACCAGTTCATATTGTAGCCATCTGGTTGATTTTCAGAGCGAGATTCCCACTGCTAGTGACCACAGCTGAGCGTCACTGTCTTTCAGTCATAAGAATGACAGCTTGGTACCTGAGTTGAAAGCTCTTTGTGGAGCCAATACTTTATATTTAGGACGATAAATAATATTACTTACCGAAGTGAAGCAAATTCCGTAGACAGAAAACGACAGTTTAGGAAGATTTATAACCGCGAAGTTGTAACGTAGTTATACCGCTGCTGGCGACCACAGCGGTTCTGCTGCTGACGTGACGATGATAACACATAATTTGCATATCAGTTACTTGCGTTCTGATTGGACAGTTGAGGATTCGTCGATTTCTGATATTGTCAGATTACATTTGGAGCCGGTTCACATGGCCAAAATAACAAATTAAAAGTTATGCAATAACACATTCATATTTTAAATAAAATGACAAATATCTGAGAAAGGTGGTTGTAAAGTCAATGCACACAAGATGGCCGCGGTGAAGCTAAAGCCAATCGGTGGAGGTTTTACTTTGATTACACAAAACTGTAGTCTCCCGGATACTAATGTTGACTCTGACAGGCGAGAGATAGTGGGAAAATAAAATTGAAACCGCTCGTCAGTCTATGGCGACCTCCAGTGTCTCGTGGCGGTACTTCTAAATCCAATCCCATACGTTGTACCAACTGTATAGGTTTATAAGAGCTCAAGTTTTTTTGAAAGTACTAACAGGAAAAGTTTATCAAAAACACATTGTGTTTAACAGCATGTTTTGATTCAGGGCTTATATTTGATAGATTCTTCAAATAAGATGAATACATTTAGAGGGTGAAATATTATTAACAATATTTATTGGTAACCCTGAACAACTGTGGGCATAAGAGGCTAGGAGATATTGATACACACAGTAATCCACCAACCAAGATTTAAACATAATACCATTCGCATTCCCCTTTTAGTTTTACATACATTACTAGCAACTCAATCTTTAAAATTTCACTTTTCTCTGTCACCATATATTGTGAACTGCAAGAAATTAACATGAAAACACATTTTTCTCCGTGTAGTGGTAATTTAAAAGACTTGGTTCGTTCGGGATTGCACTGCCGAGGTCATAGCAAAATGACCTAAATTACCCCACCCAGTCTACATCAAAAAGAGTCATTGGTATGCAATTTTTATTCCTTTCACAAACAAAACTTAAATGTTCCAAACTCACACTGGCTATACAGCATTTTCATTCAAACGGATGAGAGGTTTTTCTTCCATATGGGAAAGATAAAATGGTGAAATGAGAAAACACATTGTTTTGCCAAATGCAACAGTCCAAACAGCAGCATGTGTGTGAAGTAGGAAAAGTATGCATTAAATTTACTTCATTTCACAGCAATATAAATATCACCAAGTAGCAAAACACTGCATCCCTGTCTGTGAAGAGGGCAGCCATTTCCACTGCAGATAACTTTTTATTTACACTTCAAACTTTACACATCAACTGGTTAACAGTAAATAGAGAATTCAAAATGAATTAAAACCAATGAAAATATTCATAAATCATTATGGAATTAAGCATCTGAATTAAAATATTGTCTGCTGATTTGTCTGCATAATATATATAACCTATTTTACGAAACAATAGTTTACACAATAAAGAGGGATAAAAAACATATCTAAACCTTTATTCAAAAGTACAAACAAATCAAAACCAAAATAAAAAGTGTATCTACGTTTGATTTGACAAAATGTAAAATTCTTGGGGAAAACACTAAACAACTCAAGGTTTGTGCCCATCCACTTTGAACAGATTTAGAGCAAGTCCAAAGTATGAACAATAACTATCATGAACCCATCTTAACAAGCAGTTAGGAATTCACGGTCCACCCACAGAATATAATATATTCTACCCATCATTAATGTAGAATATTATTCTTGCCTTTAACCAGCTTTGAGTGCATATGTGTACAGAACAAACCCAAAGCATGTGCAAAGAGCAGAGAAGAAAATAAAGAAAAAAAATGTTGATTGCATTGCAGCCTTTGTTAATAAGACATCCAGTTGTCATTGTTGATTTACATAGGACACATTTTTAGTTCTATAGAGGTCTGAGCACAAGAAGTCTATAATGCTTTTAAAGCTGAGCGTAAGTGTTTCAATGTTAAATTAAGTCCATTCAACAGGTTCAATTGCTATTCACACAACTTGCTGTTTAAACCCATCTAAGGCGTGGCATTAAACCTGCATCTCCCTCTACTGGCAGCTGAACAATATTGCAGGCAGAAAGCTCTGTTCAGCTCTGTTGAGAGTTTTCATCTTTGCTGAAGGGCTGTGTTGAACCGGGCTTCACCCAAGACAGTCCTGACACCTGCAGGCCCTTGTGATGATCCTCAGGCCGCCTCTACGACAACAGAAACACATGACCACACTGCCCAGCTAGCATCATGGAACAGCCCTGCTGGCTGTCAGTCAGGTAAAATAAGACGTTTTGGAAGATTAAGACGGTTTAAAGGCACATGCTCCATTTTACTGAACTCGAAAAAGCTCACTGCTAGGGATTAGAAAACTCACTTTGTGTGTGAACATCCGTTCCTTTGCTTCATCATGGACAGCTGGGTTCCATGGGGAGAAACTGGAAACAGACACAAATTAAGGAGAAACAACTATTTACAGCATCAAAAGGGAATGTTTAGATGTGTTTTTGCACTATGAAAAGGAGAAACAAATCCCAGAAAGGAAAAAGATGTGCAACAACCAACCTTATTGCATAAGGATCATCTATCTTAGGTTGGTCAAAGAGGTGGCTGTTGCATAGTTTGACACTGTCTACCACCTTGCTTTTGAACAACTGCACATCCTTGTCATACCTGAACACAGATATAGCGTTTAATTACACAAATAACCAATCAGTACAGTGTTTGTAGAGCAGAGAAGATTGGGGCCGGGGAGCAATTAGGTCATAAGCCTAAGGAATGAAGAAAAGCTGACTCAAAAGATTAGATTGGAGCACAACTAGAATGCTAGTTGACCTGTATAAACCCTAACACAGCCCAACCGAGACATGACCCAGTGACCCTGTAGAGCAGGGCTTCCCAAACCTTTTCCCACAAGGATCCATATTTTTACAACGTGAACATCTTTCAAAGCCAATTTCTTGCAATTCTATGCAGTTCAACAACACTCATGGCATCTTTTATGTAGAATATTTTCTACTACTCATAATGCTAATGAGCCTGTCTGATTTTCACAAATGGTATTCAATTAACCAAATGTGTTTTATGATACAATTCATAAGAACCCTCTAATTGGAAGTATTTTACAGAAAGTGATTAGATCAATTGCAAGCAACAGTAATGAGAAAATTACATCCCAAGTCACACCTCCGGCATTTTGAAGCTTGTTTCTAACCTAAATCATCCGCTGAGTGTTGTAAAAAAATATTTAATAAAATGCTGATGCCCCCAAAGTTGGGAACTTCCGCAGTTCAGGAGAAGGCGAGGAAGGAAGAATCAGAGACGTACAAAACTGCAGCTTCCGGGTTGAGTGGTTCCATGGTGCTGATCTTGTAAAACACTGTGCGAGCGTACATCAGGACCTGCCAGATGTGGTTGTGATTGCGCCTTTAAGTCCAAAATGAAAGAGGGGAGACAACAAATACAGCTTTAAGTGATGATTGTCAACATAATGTCAAACCAAATACAACTCCTCTGACAGGAACATTCAGATTCTAATGTCAAGCTATTAGTGGTAAACAACATAGAAAAAATACAAATATATTTGACATTATAGCATTGTTTTAAAGGAGCGGATGCCTTCGACCAGAATAATCCTGAATGCACCAGGCGACCCACTGACAAGATACAGGTAACGTAACCAATGGGTGTTAATACGATTCTAGTGATGTTACCAAGTCTATTTATATTATTGTACTTGTCCATGGTTGAATATAGTCATATTTTCCTTAACCTTATAATAACCCTAACCATCACCCCCGAAAAAAAAGGTTTAGGGTTAGCTATGGGTTACTACACCTAATTTGCTATGGGTTACTACACTTGTGATGACTTGTGGTTCCATAATGACCATGCTTTTAGGGAATGTAGAAATGTTGTGTATGTATGTATTTAACTTGAGAACTTAAATTTAATTTAAATTTAAGTTCTCAATTGCTGTCTTGTCCCTGGGAGAATTTTATTTTGTAGGAATAACAAGAAATATTGTTTTTGAAAATGCCATTTAAAAAGAATGCAATTTTCAAACTACTTTTGAAAATTACCCACAAGTTCAAAGGCAGGCAATATAAAATTAAACTATAAGTTTAAAACTGGATTTATTTTGTTTAAATGACAAATACCTTACCTTGTATTAATGGACACCAACATCCAACCACGGAAATGTACAGGTAATAACAACCTAAAGACCTAGCCATATGCCAATGAAATGTCTTATTTTGGCAATCACATATACATTATGTCATTAAGAAACCAAAGGCACAATCCTAAACATAGTGTATTATAAATCCATGGTAGTTGTTGCATGTTTACATATTATTCTAAAAGCGTAATGGATACTTTCAAATTTATCAGCTTGCATGATTGCTGTGATTTTGAGAGAGTTTTTCTTCCAATTGCCCTTTTGAACATGCATGTACCTAAGACACTGCTGCATTTATAAAATGAAGGCTTTGTTATTACTATGGGGATAAGTAGATTGACGGCAAGTGATTTTAAAACATCGTCCAAGCGTGTCTTCAGATTCAAAAAATTATATATTTTTTGTCATTGCTGATCTCCACTGATATGAAAAACACCCTCTCCAGGATTCCTGTGAAATCAGTCCAAGTAACTGACAACTTTAAACCTTGAGTAGCAACCAGTACATCGGGGACCAGCCCAATTATTCCACTGACAGAAACATAGCAAGCCAAATCCTATTGAGATTTAATGATCTGGGCAGTGAAGTCATGGACTCACCTCCACTTGGTGAATGCTCTCCTGACATCAAGCTCTCCTGAAACAGGGTCCACCAGTGGGTGAAACACTGGGATATCAAACACCACCCTCTGAAATTTTGTACAGGGGAGAGAACAATGCACCATTAAGAAGAGGAAGCACTTTAACGCACCAAGTCTTTCAAGCCCTTGCAATTGAAGTAGGAAACGCTGAAAAAATGATTGTGTAAAGAGCTGTGTTCTAGTCTTAGAGCTGAATCACTTACAGGACATTCCCCATCAGGGTAGTTGTCTGGAATATACACTGTGAACTTGAAGACTCCATCCTGATACAGGCCATGTCTGATGAAGATGACCCCAAACCACACTGGAAAGAAGAGAAAATGTTCAAGTGGACCTTGTCTCCTTGTGTCACTTGGAAAGTGTTCCCCACGAGCGTGGGGAACACGCTCGACGCTCGTGGGGAACACGCTCGACGCTCGTGGGGAACACGCTCGACGCTCTTCTACTAAGGCAAAAGGGTATTGTTAAATGAAATTACATCAAAGCTGAATGAATGCCTGCAATATCAAATAACCACATCATTTTAATTAACAGACCCTAATACAATAACATAGTATTACATTTACTGTGAGGCAAGTACACAGCATTCTCCTGAGGACAAAGAGACAACAGTACAGTCACTATGGGCTCCTTCTAAACACCATCTCAACATAGCTAAACACATATCCCCCAGGAACTGATTCTGGAATCGGCAACTCGCAGTTAAAACATTTCAAGAGGGTAGGCCAGTAAGAGTGCACCAGCAGAACTTCTTTAATGACCTACCACTTGAAATTTGTAACGTTTTGCTTAACGTTTACTTTTCAGCCTTATGTATGTGTAGTACCTTACTGTTGTTATACATGGAATTGTTTACCAACAGGAAAACAAGAAATACTGCTGCGTCTTCAATAAATCCCTGTGATTATTTTGAACAGATTACATTGAGATTATGTATTGTAGCGCGGGCATACAGCTTGTGGGCTCTTACTCAATGCTGATTTGTAGGATGGCTGGACATAGATTCCTGGCAGCTTCTGCTTGATCACTAGCGTGCTGTAGGTCAGAGAGTAACATGGTTACAATGAATGCCTTTTGGGAAGGATGCATTCTGAAAGGTTTCTGAGTTAGCATACTAACAGTACTAATACAACCCAAAGTCTGATCGAGGGCCAGTACATACAACTCAGCCAGCAGCGAATACTCCAGGTAGAAGGGGCCATAGGAAGCGTGTGTCCCGTTGACTGACTGGGTCGTGGTGGCAGGAGAGGCAGGCTTGGTGATGGGGACTGTATTCTTGGGGATGGTGGGAAGCTGCTTCTTCCCAAAGCTTGGCCGGGAAGGACTGGCTCTCTGTTGTTGCTCAGCACTCTGCTGCCCACTCTGTTCCTCACTGTCAGATCTCTGCTCAGCAGGATGGACAGAAAAAAAATAGCATGTTCATAGGTCAAGACTGTCATCGAGGAAGTAAAAACTGTGAGCACTGATGATTCCCAGGGAATGGGTTTTGACCACTTAACATTTTACTGTATAATCATAATTAGCCCTACAAGGTGAAATTAAGTTACCTTGCTAATTTAGGGTTTTTCTGACAGGATATTGAAAGTTAGGTAAGTGGGTATTTTTGTTGAGACTAACATGCAAATAAATAAACTGGTGCACATGGTTTGAGTTATGGTTAAATTAATAAATTCATCATATGGATTTATCCATACTGCTCAGCTCCCCTTTAATAATCCATTATATTTTAATGGTAGGTTCTACAAAGAAAACACTAGGATCATAAAGCTCCTAATTTTAATTCATGATTTTAATAAGTTAAATAATATTGATAAACAAATTCAATAAAAATAATTGTTTGGGAGTCCTTTCAACATTTTGTAAAAAGGTTTTTTCCCTGCACTGACTAACTCTGAAGGACCCCAGTAATCTCATGAGTCTTCAAGAACCCTCTGTGGATAGACCAATTACCCCCAGGGGCCCTACTACGCATGGATGGGAACAGAATATACAAGGGTTTTTTACACTATAGGTTTAATTTAGATGAAAGAGACTTGATGCCAGATTAGCAATGGACATACAAATCAGATGAAAACAGCAATTCCCCAACGTCTCAATCACATGCAACAACACTTGTGCCATGTCAGTTACCAGGAAACAACATTGTCAGTGAGTTTATATGCCACACAGGTCAGCGATCTGGACAAAGCACTGCACATTTAAGTCTAACACCTTACGGCAGTGAAAATAACTCATTCCAAGTATAAATTGAAAATTGTTTTTACATTTTATGCTAATGTTATATAAATAAACTTGTGTTCACAACAGTTGATGTTGTCTGAATAAGCTCTGTGATCATATCAAAGTACCAGTGAGACATCCACTACTACTGGATTTGTGACCAATTTTATAGCAAAAAAACTGGCATAGTAGGCAATGTAACCAATCACAGCCCTGCTTTTATGTCATCTCAGATCCTTCAAGTAACTAGCCAAAGGCAACCATTTCAAATCAATTTTCACATTCACTGTTTTGGTAATGCTTAGAAACTGGATCATTTAGAAGTAGCAGAGATCCCAACCTGTAACTTCTATATCCCCATAGAGCAGGGCTATAGAACTATGGTCCTGAAAGGCTGCAACACTTCTGATTTTAATAAGTCAATCAGACCTGGGGCACCTGTGGGTGCAAGTAACTACCATGTAGGAACAAAAATCTGAAGTAGTTTGGCCCCCCAGGGCCGGAGTGGTATGATGCTAAAAATATACAGTCAACTCCAATTATTGGCAATCTTCATGAGGATGACCATAAAAGGCTGTATGACATAGCAGGTAATGAGATGTATAAAAAAGTGTGGAAAGTCCTACTGCTCAGAAAATGTTTCCTGTTTAACAGGGCTATAGAAATGTGGTAAAGCACATGCCAAAGTTGGAAAGTGAATGTGGATGCATCATGGAGTCACCAAGACTCCAAATCCACAATTAGATGGAACCTCCATGCCAACAGCCTACTGGAAAAAAATTATTACAAAGCCTCTATTGAGAGAAAGTAAAAACCTGTGTTTTTTATTTAAGAGAACAGTCAGTAAGTGCAGAACGAAGGAACTCAAGAATCTGGAAAGATTTTGAATGAAGGAACAATCAAAGAGCCCTTTCTGATGTGTTCTCTAATCTTAAAGTACAAAAAAAGTCTGTCTGTGCCATTATTCTGGCAAAAGTGGGGGGCATAAAGCACTAAAAACAAGGCAGACTTTTTTGGGGTAATATATTAAATTTGAGAAATGTAATTTTAGCTGATTTGATAAAATCATTAATAGATACAATACATTCCACATGTAAAATATAATAATCGCTCATTGCCTGTGTTTATTTAATAGACATTTTCTACTCATCAAGGGTGCCAATAATTTGAAGCAACCATATAAAAAAGGACTATATTTCTAAGTTTAATTTTTTCTGTATTAGTAAAAGTTCAATTCAAACCAAAATAATTATTTGACACAGCAAACAGCTTCATATGACACTAATTTTGGCTCTGTAGCATCAACAGATTAAACATTATAAAAAAGGAGGGTACAGCCAAAACATAAATGAAAGACAAATTTAATTATATCACTTTAGAAATATTTTAGTAAATATAACTATAAAACACCGACAAGTCTTGTTTCAAAATTATCATTCTATGGATTATACTCATTGACAATCCATACCATCAGTACATTTTTGTTCCAGATTTAAAAAAAAAAACACCTCATTGGAGACTATCAATTGATAAGAAGCGTATGTTGGTTAGTACAGAGGAAAGCTCTTGTCAAGCTATAAGACAAAACACAGATGTTAGCACAGCAAGTATTAAGCCCTGGGTGGCATGTCCGGCGACAGAGACGGTCTCTTATGGCATTGGTTTCCTTCTTTCACAGAGTATGAGAGCAAGCCCCTACAGAAAGCACCTCTACAAGACAGACTACACGATCACATCCTGCCAAAGCAAGCTTTGTGTGGGGCAGTGGGGTGAAGGTTGGTTTCTCTCACAGCAGATGTGACAGCAGGAAGTTCCAGAACACATCAGCAACCATCCCATTCCCTCTAAGACTAAAGAAAACACCTAATGACTGAAAGTTCTGAGAAGCCATTAATCAGACCTAGGTTTCGATACTAGACAGATTTTTTCCCAAAGTGACAGCAGTAAACTAGTGGTATAGAGGTTCACCAAACCCACGGGTCAGTACATACTGCCACATTTGGGTCAACATTACATTTTTGCAAAGCAGAAAAACAGAAATTGCAAGTTTAACAGTCCCTGTCCTACATTTTTTTTATTGGCCAAAGATGCCAAATTAACTGAGGAATGGACCATAAGACATAAGTCAGCTAGGTAATGATGTTTTGTGGGTTGTCATTGTGTTCAGAACCCCACTGGTTTGCAGCCCGCAAAAGGCAGCCGCAAATGTGCCAATTAAGACAAAATCTTGATTAAAACATTCACATGGTTGTAACAGATTATTTGTTTATCGCATGGTTACGCAAGAAGCATAGGCCTACAATACAGCTTGGTGGGGGGGTTACAGTGGGAGAATCACAAATATACATGTATCGTTATCCCACTATGAAAAGCTGATTGTTAGTACCTCTGTCAAATCAAATCAACATTAAACATTTCCAGTTACAATTGAAAGTAGCAGCACGATTGGAAGGTGCAGCACAGCTGAATGGTTTTACCATCACAATCTTTAAAGTATAGTAGAACATCAAGGTCCAACTTGATTTGCCAGTAACAACAGACTCCTCCTAAAACCGCCATATGTGATGTTACTTGTCTGAAGTCACATGTCTGACAATATCTGCAGCTGTACAACACGAAGACTGAAAAGCCAGTAACTGTAGAAAAAGGCGTGACTAGGTCTAGTACATTACGAGAGCTCACTGCACCCATCAAGTTAAGACATTACCATGCGAGAATTCCTGTACTCCAACATTCCTCCTAAACTCAAGTGCTTCAAGAAAGGCATGCAGTTAACTTAGCAGGGAAGTGTTAGTGAAACACATTTTGACCACACTAGGCTTACTTTCAGTATGCGGATGTCTCTTTGAAAATTTCTCGAGAAGATCCAGGGTTTTTCTCGTTCATCTCGCTTGTGCGTTGAGTGAACTTGAGCGAATTTGGGCCTCTGTGCAGAAGAACACTCCCTTACCTTGCGACCAGTATTGGTAGACATGCTCCAGAATGGGTTCAGGTTCATTACTCATGGAGGTTAAACTTTTGGTCCA
>JACXGI010009353.1:7230-30746 GCA_016801175.1 Esox masquinongy
GGGGGGGGGGGGGGGGGGGGGGGGGGCAAAACCCAAAGAAAGATAAGTAAAGTAATCAGAAGGTAGTTTTTCTAGTTGTTCAAGGTAAGAAATAAAAGGCTGCCATTTCTTTGTAAAGTTGACAGTGGAGTCCCTGAGCGAAAATTTTTATTTTTTCTAGCTGTAAGTACAACAACATCACTTAGCCACTGAGAAACGGATGGGGGGGTGGACTGACTTCCAGTTTAAAAGTATTCTACGCCAGGCCAGTAAGGATGTGAATGCAACTACTTCCGCCTGTCTGTGGCTCAAGGAGGACAAATCAGCAGGGATGCCAAACACCGCTAACAGGGGGCACGGCTGCAGGGCTACACCTAGCTCCTCAGACAGCACCTTAAATATTGAGTCCCAAAAGTTATTCAAGACAGGGCATTGGGCAAACATGTGAGTTCACAGGGGGAGGCATGGCGTCTATCACACTCATCTTTTACATCAGGGTATATACAAGCCAATCTGGCCTTGGAGAAGTGCATTCTGTGTATAACTTTAAATTGGATAAGACACAGTCGAGCACAAGGTGTTGTGGAGCTTATCCTGTCCACTGCCTCATTCCACCACTCCTGCGTAAACTCAAGCCCCATCTCCCGCTCCCAAACCGACTTGATTTTGTCAGTGGAGTGCACATCAAGAGACATAATGGAAGAGTAGATTTGAGAGATTAATCCTCTCTGATGGGGTAGTAGAGATAACACAGCATCCCAGGGTCTACTTGGGGTCAGGGCCGGAAAGCCAGGGAACTGGGAGGAAGCAAAGTGCCGTACCTGAAAGTAGCGAAAAAAGTGTGATGGAGGCAAAGAACACTTAGAGGCAAGATCAGGAAAACCGAAAACCTCTGTCACCATACATGTCCTGAAAGGTAGCAACACACTTTCTTGACCAAAGGGAGAAGGCAGTATCTACTATGGATGGGGGAAATGCATGATTTCTATCAATAGGGGCCAAGGTAGATGCAGAGGAGCATTTAAAGTGCCGTCGAAACTGGTACCAGATCCTAAGGGTGGACAGCACAACAGGGTTGCCAGTATAGCGAGAAGGGGATGTCGGGAGAGAAGAGCAAAGCAGGGCAGGGAGAGAAGTAGAGATGCAGGAGTGTGACTCAAGACAACACCATGGGGAGTCTGAAACGTGTAACCAGAATGGCAGTTTCTGAAAATTGGCCGCCCAGTAGTAGTATAGAAAGTTGGGCAAAGCCAGACCTCCACTAAATCTGCATCTCTGAAGCAGAGATCTACTGACTCTGGGTACCCTACCCAGAGATGTCCAGCTCAGGGCAAACAGAGACTTGCTTGGAATAAATAATATTAAACAACGTCTGAATGTTGAAAAAAGTGTCTCTCCTTGATAAAGCCAGTTTGTTCCTCCGAAATGATTCCCGGAAGGACCGTCTCCAGGCGTTGTGTGATGAGCTTCGCAAGCACCTTAACATCTACATTAAGGAGGCTTAAGGGCCTATACAAAGAACAAGAGGTGGGGTCCTTTCCTTTTTTAAGAAGCAGCGCTATGGATGCTTGCGTTAAGGTCAGAGGCAACGTGCCACACTCAAGCGACTCGTTGTATACAGATAGAAGTAAGGGTGCTAACCTTACCTGGAATTTCTTATAAAACTCAGTGGGAAAGCTGTCAGGCCCCAGGGCCTTGCTACTCTGCATCAATTTAATAGACAGAATCACTTCCTCAAGGGTGAGAGGTGAATCAAGGTGAGCCGTAGAGTCAGCGTCAACCAAAGGGGTGTCCAATGAATCCAGAAATTCTCTCATTTCGGCATTGTCTGGCGGGGACTCGGACATGTATAGGGAGGAATAAAAGGATGTAAAGGTGTCATTGATTCCTTTAGGATCAGAGATCAAAGTTTGGGAAGCGTCTGTAATTTGGGGAATCAACCAGGCAGCAGACTGTCGTTTCAACTGGTGTGCCAGCAAGCGAGTGGCCCTGTCTCCATGTTCAAAATAGGTAGCCCGTGAGCATAGCAGCAACCGCTCAGCATCCTGAGTGGAAGCAAGGTTAAATTCAGATTGGAGGTTTAAGCGCTGTTTATATAGCTCAGGGGAAGGGGCCAAGGCATAGCGTTGGTCCAGGTCAAGGATGGCCGTGGAAAGCTGCTCAATTTTATCCCTACGGATTTTGTTTAAATGAGAAAAGTAGGAGATAATAACCCCCCTCAGGTAGGCTTTGAGTGTCTCCCATAAAAGAGAGTGAGAAGTGGAATCTGTCTGGTTGGAAAAGATAATGTTATCAATGGAGGTGGAAATGAGATTACATTTCTATGTCAGAAAGGAGAAGAGAATTGAACCTCCAACAGGGAGGAGATCGCAATTGTGCCGACAGGACAATATCCAGGGCTAAGGGGGCGTGGTCCGAAAGAACAATGGGTAAGTATTCAGAGGAGGTCACATTTGGAAGCAGTGCATGATCAATAAAAAAAATAGTTAATACGAGAAAAAGAGTGGTGCACATGTGAGAAGAAAGAATATTCCCTTGCCCGGGGGTTAAGAAATCTTCACGGATCAGTACACCCATTCCCAACCATAAAATTAGATAAGGCTTTAAACATAGCAGAGGGAGAGGCATTCCTTGGATTGGAGCGGTCCAGAGCAGGACTATCAACGCAGTTCAGGTCCCCGCCAAATACCAAACGATGGGTATTTAAAAAAGGGATTTTCCCCAGAAAACGGTTGGCAAAAGTAACATCATCAAATTTTGGGGCGTACACGTTGACCAGCACCACCGGCGTGTGCCAGAGAGTGCCGGTTATGATTAAATACCTGCCATTGCTGTCAGAGATAACATTGGACACAGTAAACTGTACTCTGCTACAAATCAAAATTGCAACCCCCCTTGCCTTGGAGTTAAAGAGGGAGTGAAAAACTTGATTATATCTGGGGTTTCGCAAACTCGAGTGGTCATTAATGCGAAGATGTGTCTCCTGTAGAAAAACCACATCCGCTCGCTTTTTCAAATGAGAGAAGACCCTAGACCTCTTAACTGGGGTGTTCATTGATTTTACGATTTCACCTATTAAGTTCAAGAAATGAACTTAATAGGTGCAGGCGCTCCCCCACCAATCCCATCAACATTACTGGTGCTAGCCATTTAAAATATTCAAAGGGGGAAAAAGAAGAGACCGGCCCAGATTTTGTGAGGAAAACAGAAAATAAAAAAGGACATAAAGAAAATAAAAAGGGAGAGAACATGAATCTGACGTAGAAAATATGACAGACAAACATCCATACAAAACATTTGCCCCCAACCTCCCTCCCAAATACCCAGCCTCCACATCCGGAGACAGCACCAAAACACTGACGTAGCTCCCGTGCATTTTAAGCAGCGAACATGGGAGGCCCCATCGCACATGAACAACTTAAAAAAAACATTTAGAAAATGTAACAATGACTTAGAACACAGCGACTTAACTATAACTGACTAACATTGGTTAGACACATAGGTGCCTATACTTGCAAACATATCTACATCGACAAGCCAGCATAAGCACAAGGAATAGTTTCTAAATATACTGGCAGCCAAAAGCGCACACCCATTGGTATCTGCAGACATATAACCCCATAATGTACACAGAAACACACAAGTGGATACGCCACCATAGACAAATCTAGCCACAAACCCACACAAATGCTCTTAATATACCCATACTATACCCATACTATATATACACACAAATGTACATACATAAATACATATACATACATACATAAATACATGTACATACACCCACCTATATGCGCGCGCGCACGCACGCACGCACGCACGCACACACGCACACACGAAAAGGAAAAAACAAAAATATATATGTTTATGTATGATAAAGTTCTGTCTACATATAAACACAATACCCCAGGCAAGTAAGAACTAAATACAAATAGACAGGAGAGCAAAACGGCCCATGATGGGAAGTTACACAACTGTATTTCGGGGTACCATCTTGCCTTAAAAATAACTACACATACATTCATGTAACCAAAAACTGCAGTGGGCATAGAGTGGAAGTCCAACGCTCGTTTCTTCCTTCTGGGATACCTACAACACGCAGGTTGCAGCGACGTGATCTTGACTCGAGATCGTCTATCTTGTCAGCCATTTGCATGCACTCCGAGTTAAGGCGTATGACAGCTAGCTCTAAAGTGATGACCTGGTCGCTGTAGTTGGAGAGACCCTGCTCAAGGTCCAAGATTCGGCGGCCCTGCGCTTCGACAGCGACTAATGCCATCCAGGACAGAAGAGATGGGACCCAGGGCTTCGTCAATAGCCGGCTTCAGAACTGCCTCGATAGCCGACTGCAACTGGGTAGCAATCAGGGCCGGTAGATCGGCAAAGATAGCTTCCTGAAAATCTTGGAGGTCTGCACGAGTGATCGCTAGAGAGCGGGGATCAGAAGCCGCGCCATTATTAGTAGTAACTTCTTACTAGGACTAACTTAACTTACTAGGAGTAACTTCTGTCGCATGTTTGGACTTTGAAGACCGAGACATCCGACACGAAAAGGTAATTAAACAATGACTAACTAAACAAACAAACAAACAATACACTGTGGTGGCGTGGGTTGAAATAAACGCAAAATGCAAAAAAGAGTAGTAAATGCTATACCATAATTTTTTACCCCAAGCTAATGGCCCTCTTCCACTGCATGGTACCAGCTCAACCCTACTCACATAGCCTCGACTCTAGTCGCTTCATGGGGGACAGTTCTTTACTGTGTTTAAACACCACCGTATTGTAGATGGTGCTGTAGCGAATTGCACGCGAAGCACAATACATTAAGGGCGGGGCCATCTTTGCTCATTTTAGTGACTTGGTTCTTTAAGACTCATTCAGAAAACCAACAACTCTTTTTCAAAGGTTCTAAGGTATAAACTATATGCTCTGAATTGGACAATACAACATATGGATTATGATATTGTTTTACTACAATTTGATGAACTCCCGAAACAGACGAAGATCATGATTTTTCTCGACATCCGACTGAAAATGATTGAACGCCGAGTCACATACATAGCTACAGGTGAGTTCTGTTCTGCGTTATTACAAATAACTAATGTTAAGTGTTGTTAGGCTACTGAGTAAGAACGTCATGACTTTTGTATGAAACAATGACTGTTTGCAATATGCTATTAAAATTTGAATTCTTTAGTCAAAGTCACTGGTAGCTGACCGGAAGTTCTAAAGGCGGTAAAACAAGTTGGTGAATAAAGTGAGCTTGGTGAATAAAGTGAAAAAAACAGCATTGGCCTGAGATGTAATACCTAACCGTTGTGTTTCTTTGTGTGTCCACAAGTTCGGTAGCTTACTATTTTGTGTTTCTTCATTAATCCTCAAGTTCAGACGTTTTGTGCTTCTTCACATATCAACAGTTGAACAGGTACGGTAACGTTAGCTAGCTTAACTAAATCGTGTTTCTTAGTGTATCAACAAGTTAGAATATGTTGTGCTTATTCCTCGTAATTTATATCAACTGGTACGTAACATTAGCTAAATTGTATTTCTTTGTGTAACTTTATCCACATGTGCGATAGCTAACCCTTGGCAGTAACAGTCTGTTGTTAGCTAGAATAGCTAAACCTGCACATGTCACAATTCCGTTATTGAGGTGTCTTGTGTGTGTCATTGTGTAACCACAGTGCTCCTTAGCTACCCTGTGTCTTATGCTGCTGTAACACTTGCAACTGGCCGTTTTTCGGAACCTCTTCTCTAAACATTGCTTTCAGATCATGACGTTTTCTGTAGTTTTGTTCCCAGAGGATGACTGTGTGGCAGTAGTTCCACGCCTGTGGCTCAAAGGGGGACTTTGCTACTGGCCACCACACAGCATCACCAGCAGGAAGTCCTTCAGCCAAGTTTGCCAGAACTTGTTCACCACCTGAAGACACAGTTTCTAGTATCTAGAGTTAACTCAGTTTAAGTTCTAATTTTAATCTCAGTTAATCATAAATTCTTATTTCAACTTAGTTTGGCTAGTTTACAATCTTTGTTATTTTCCTATTAACATGCTATGCCAACGAGCTACTGAAGCTAAGCTTTTGAAATATCAAACCCATTTGCCGGTTCGGCACAACCTAGGCTACATGGAAAATAACAAGGATTGGCAAAGTCAAATACAACATTTACAGTTCAACAGAATGAAAAGCTATGGTGAATTATATTCAACATACAGTAACCCTTAATCAGTTTCTCTTTCAACAAGTGCAAAGTCTTGCTAGCGACCACGTTGTGCAGTCCATACAAATTCCACGTGGTGTGACGCAGAAGAAAAAAAAAAAAGAAAGAAATTGTCGGTTTAAAGTGAGTCCACTCGAGTCCACTCTTACCGTAATCCAAAGTCCAACAACTCCACTCGCATCAAATAATTGTTGCAGACTTGTTCTACCGCAACAAGGATGAATGAGTTGGTGTCCTTGTACAACACGCAGGTGAATCACACGGATGCAATGTGATTGTCAATCGCGGATCTTCTCACGGGAGGCTCGCCATCTTTACAGTCTGCTTGCAGCATATAACGTGGCTTCAAACATTCGAATATTCACACTTCTAACTTTCGGTCAACTTATTAAGTAACAGCAAAATAACCCACAGTCCACCTATGTAGACAGAATGTAACAAAATAAAATATGAGCGCTTAAAACACTGTGCTGGATGCTACTCCGGTTTCACTCACTGGCTCAGTCTAGCTAATCTCTTCCTTCTCGCGTTCATCTCCTGCACTAACTTCTCTCCCTTCGACAGGTAGAGCTACAGCCATTCTGATTGGCTGATACAACGGCAAAATCTTAAAGTACTAGGATACTTTTAACATGACAACTAATAAGATGCATTACTACTACAACTTGGATATTCATTTTAATCTTATTTAACCCGGTTGAATCATGAATTTTATATTTAATATTATGAAATTGGTCGACATATATTTCATTTTTATTTATTCAAATTGACATCTATTTAAGCTATTTTAATCTGGGTTACATAAGGTCTTTCCAATATGTTTCAATGGTGCACATGTTATGTATCATTTGTTACCGGTAAATGTTTACTGGATGAAGAATCCTGCAAGACCAAGTGTCTAGCTTTGGATGGTGCTAATTGAATATACAGCTCCGGAAACAATTAAGAGACCACTGCACCTTTTTCTTTCCTTTCCAAAAACGTTGAAAAGGAAGGTTTTGAGTGAGGAACAGAAGGGTTAAAATTAAGAGACCACTGCAAATTGAACGCTTCAGTTCCTCACTCAAAACTTTCCTTTTCAACATTTTTGGAAAGGAATGAGAAAGGTGCAATGGTCTCTTAATTTTTTCCGCAGCTGTATGTACAGTTGTGCTCTTAAGTTTGCATACCCTGGCAGAAGTTGTGAAATTTTGGCATTGATTTTGAAAATATGACTGATCATACAAAAAAACTGTCTTTTATTTCTGATAGTGATCATATGAAGCCATTTATTATCACATACAGTGGATATAAAAAGTCTATACAGCCCTGTTAAAATGCCAGGTTCTTGTGATGTAAAAGAATGAGACAAAGATAAATCATGTCAGAACTTTTTCCACCTTTAATCTGACCTATAACGTGAACAATTCAATTGAAAAACAAACTGAAATCTTTGAGGGGGAAAAATAAAAAACTCACAATAACCTGGTTGCATAAGTGTGCACACCCTTAAACTAATACTTTGCTGAAGCACCTTTTGATTTTATTACAGCACTCACTCTTTTTGGGTAGGAGTCTGTTAGCACGGCACATCTTCACAATATTTGCCCACTCTTCTTTGCAAAAGCGCTCCAAATCTGTCAGATTGCGAGGACATCTCCTGTGCACAGCCCTCTTCAGATCAACCTTGGTTTCATCAGACCATAACACATTTTCCCATGTGCTTTTGGTAGACTTGATGTTTGTTTTTGAAAACTTCAGCCGGGCTTGGATGTTTTTCTTTGTAAGAAAAGGCTTCTGTCTTGCCACCCTACCCCATAGCCCATTTATATGAAGAATACGGGAGATTGTTGCCACATGTAGCACACAGCCAGTACTTGCCAGAAATTCCTGCAGTTCCTTTAATGTTGCTGTAGGCCTCTTGGAAGCCTCCCTGACCAGTTTTCGCCTTGTCTTTTCATCAATTTTGGAGGGACGTCCAGTTCTTGGTAATGTCTCTGTTGTGCCATGTTTTCTCCACTTGATGATGACTGTCTTCACTGTGTTCCATGGTATATCTAATGCTTTGGAAATTCCTTTGTACCCTTCTCCTGACTGATATCTTTCAACAATGAGATCCCTCTGAAGCTTTGGAAGCTCTCTGCGGACCATGGCTTTTGCTCTGAGATGCAACTAATAAAATGTCAGGAAAATCCTACTAGAACAGCTGAACTTTATTTTTGATCAGAGTCACTTTAAATGATGGCAGGTGTGTAATGACTTCTATTTAACATGAGTTTGAATGTGATTGGTTAATTCTGAACACAGCCACATCCCCAGTTATAAGAGGGCATGCACACTTATGCAACCAGGTTATTGTAAGTTTTTTATTTTTCATTTTTCCTCCTCGAAGGTTTCAGTTTGTTTTTCAATTGAATTGTTCACATTATAGGTCACATTAAAAGTGGAAAAAGTTCTGACATGATTTATCTTTGTCTCATTCTTTTACATCACAAAAACCTGGCATTTTAACAGGGGTGTGTAGAATTTTTATATCCACTGTATATGTATATATGTATATGAATTGTCATTGCCATGACATCAATGTACTTTTGTCTTTGTTTTCTTTACCCATTACCCATTTCAATCAGTTGACAGCCTATTAGTAATATTGTAAAATATTTGGCCTTTAATGCCTTGTAAGAACTTTTTGAAAACAAGTGTGAACACTGACTACAGTTAGAGAACATCAAGAAAAGCTAACAACTATACACAGACACACACAGTTTATATCCTATGAACTCTGCTTTTCTCATCTATATCCTCTCCTTCCCAATTCAGACCGAGCCTATGAAAAACAGTGTGGCTGATTACCACAAGATGCTATGAAGAGAAACTAACACACATACATGTACTCACATACATAACTGCATACACACACAGCTTCCATAGTATTACATCTGCCCCTCCTTATCTCTACTCTAACTGAAACATTTCCTACCATAACAGATTATCACACAAAGGTAAAATAACCACACAGTTTATATCCTATGAACTCTGCCCCTCTCACTTCCTCCCCAGTTTAGACCAAGCCTATGTGCAACAGTGAGACTGACTACCACACAAGGCCATGATTCAAACGTAACACATACACACACACACAGACACACACACAGTTTGGGCTATTATATTCTATAAGCTCTGACCTTTTTATCTCTCTCTTGTCCTCCCCAGACTCTGAGCCTATAGACAACAGTCAACAATGGACAGCCATGCAGGTGATTCTCCTAGGAATAATCTTTTATGCAGTTCTGGAATTTATATGTACAATCAAACTCATAATGCTGCAGTGAAAATAAAATTGCCATGCAATCTGATGTATACAGCTTTCTGTCTTCTTTTAAAAGCATGTACAGGAAATTCTCTTAAGGATACGGAAGTAGGTTGTACATAAAAATTGCCTTGACATTTTTTTTCACCTCCAGGAACCAGAACTAAAGGATATTTCACAGGACCATTTTTCTGTGATGGCCCTTTAAATCCTGCAGATAGTTTAAGAGAAAATATTCTGTTGGGTATTTTGAGTATTTGCATGATTCCTGCAGGATTTATTTCCTGAAGGACTACCAACAGGATCCAACAATTGTCCTACAGGAAAGTGGAGGCAAAATCCTGTAGGACAAATCCTGCAGGACCTCCTATAGGATAATTTTTATGCAGGAGTACTGCAGTATCTATTTCCTGAAGGACTGGTTCCTGGAGGTAGGGTTAGGGTTGCAGAATATATTCACTAAGACTATCTGGAGGATTTAAAGGGGCATTACAGCAAAATGGTCCTGTGAAATATCCTTTAGTTCTGGTTCCTGGAGGTAAAAAAAATGTCAAGGCAATTTATGTACAACCTACTTCCTCATCCTTAAGACAATTTCCTGTAAGACAATATACATGCTTTAAAAATAATAGACAGAAAGCAGTATACATCAGATTGCATGGCAATTTTATTTTCACTGCAACGTCATGAGATTGTCCATTTAAACTCCAGCACTGCATAAAAGATTAATCCTAACAGAATCGCCTACATGGCTGTCGAGTGTTGACTGTTGTGTATAGGCTCTATGGGGAGAACAAGAGAGAGATAAAAAGGTCAGAGTATAGAATAGCCCATACTATGCGTGCGTGGGTGCGTGTTACCTTTGCATCATGGCCTTGTGTGGTAGTCAGTCTCACTGTTGTTCATAGGCTTGGTCTAAACTGGGGAGGAAATGAGAGGGGCAGAGTTCATAGGATATAAACTGTGCGTTAATTTTACCTTTGCTTAATAATCTGTTATGGTAGGAATATTTTCACTTAGAGTAGAGAGATAAGAGGGGCAGATGTAAATGTATGGAAGCTGTGTTTTTATAAGTATGTATATTTTTGAGGGGCAGAGGTAATATTATGGAAGCAGTGTGTGTACAAGTATGAATGTGTTAGAGGGCAGAGGTAATAGTATGGAAGCTGTGTGTGTATAAGTATGTATTAGAGGTGCAGATGTAATAGTATGGAAGCTGTGTGTGTATATGTATGTATGTGTGTGTATGCATGTGTGTTAGCTTCTCTTCATGGCATCTTGTGGTTGTCAGCCTCAGTGTTGTTCATAGGCTTGCTCTGAAGAGAGGATATAAATGAGAAAGAATTGAGAAATCATAGGATATAAACTGTGTGTGTCTGTGAATAGTTGTTAGCTTCTCTTCATGTTCTCTAACGGTAGTCAGTGTTGAGTGTTCACATTTGTTTTAAAAGGTCTTATTAAGCCTTAAAGGCAAGACATTATACTATATTACTAATAGCCTGTCAACTGATTGAAATGGGTAAACAAAACTAAGAAATTGTACAAAAGTACACAAATTACATTATTTTGGAGATGATTTTAACTTGTCTTTGTTCTATATAATGCTGTGAGCTGATACACAGCATCAGACAATGAGGCTAACATTGATTTCATGGCAATGACACTTCATATAACAGACACCAGTGTAGCTCTAACCCATTAGAGAAAGCTAATCTTTAGTAACATTATAGTGCTAGGTTAAAAAGTGCAAAACATGCCACTGCTTTCTATAACACTGCCTAGAGAACTCAGCTCCTTCCACTTAACGTCCAGAAGTTGTCCCAAGTGGAACTTGTTTCAAAGGTAGTTTTACAATATCAAATTTTGTCGTCCTACGACTCTATTAACACCCAGTTGTCTGTGGGTAAAACATGGAGAAATCATTATGGGTTGTAAATACCTGAGACCGTTGAGAGTCATTTTGCTCTTTAATGCAAGTAAATGGTTAACTAATGTACTGTTATTGATAGCAAACGTTAGTAACATTGCTAACTAGCTACTACGGCAGCCACTAGGACTACTCGGTTAACGTTCATTTGCTACGTATTATTCAAGATAACCCAGACAATTACATACACCAGCTAACGTTGAATAAAACAACATGAATACTTGCTGGACTTTCTGGACATTGTTTTGATGTACAATACTTTAGCGTTATAGCTGGAAAAGAACATAGTTAAAAGCTAAGGAAAGGTATCTGATGTTACCCGCTTGACTTGAGATACCTGCGTGACCGTTGGAAATATACACGTTCCCAGTCTCGCTCGGTCTTGTTAAGTCGCGTGACCCGTAAAACATAATTACGAAGCAACAGTTGCACACAAAATGATAAGCAGTCAGTCAGCTTTTGGCAAGAAGATCTGTTAGGCTTGCTGTAACGAGAGAATACTGCAGCAGGCCTACATGTTTGCAAGGTCATAATAAGGGACATAAGAGCTGAAAAGATGGGGCAGTATAATTCACCCAGAGCTTAATTTATTGTATTTCACCAACAGAATATAACATGAGAAAACAGTCACAGTATTGTGCCTAATTAAAATGGGATAATATTATAGTTTTGGATTGTTTTCATATTTTTGTCTTGAGGAATTTATTTCTGTAATATCAGCTGTATTAAAGCCTTTTCTACATGTAACAAGTGGTAGTTTAAAATTCTGAGTCAATACAAAATACTAGGCCAGGGTTCGTACTTAGTGTCATTGAAGTCGATAATCCATAATCCATAGTTAATATTACACAATATTATAATATAGCATGAGCAGATGACAGGAATTTGCGTATTCACAAAATCCAGGATTTTGTCCTGCAGGAATCGCCATATCCTGCAGGAATTCAAAATCCTGCAGGATTTGGTCCTGCAGGAATCACCATATCCTGCAGGAATAAACAATCCTGCAGGTTTTGGTCCTGCAGGATTCCTACATGAATTGGCATGGTTGTGCAGGATTCTCAGAATGTCTGCAGGATAAGTCATACACAAGCAGGAGCATCAGGGAGATTTCCTGCAGGATTTTGACAATCCTTCAGGATTCCTGCAGGACACCTGCACAATTCCTTCAACACAGATGAAATTCCTGCAGGATTCCTGTGGGGACTTAATACTGCAAATGTTTTTTTTTTCAAATACCAAAACTAGTCCAATTTAGAACATTAATTTGTTTAGAAAAAGAGTATGATGTGCTTTGTGATTTTGGAAAACTGCTTTGCACTTTTTACTGAGATTTTAATATCAATCTAATGTATCATGGCATAATATCGAGTAGGATGTAATTGAACAGTATTTAATATATTTTCATACAAGTTTATGGTGCCTACAAATTGTACCTAATAACGTCTACAAGACCCGTATCTGTTAATCAGCCAATAATTGCCAGATTCTTCTGGGTTAATACAGTTTGTTCAAGGAGCGGAGTGTCAAGTTTCCAGTAACAGTGTTTTCAGTGTGCACGGACTTAATGGAATGGGAATACCTCAATCATACTGAATATCCCACTCTTAAATTTCATTTGGATTGCGCAGACAAGCAAGCTATAATAAAAAAAGTACATTATAATTACATTATTAAAAATATAAATAAATATATACACATTGCATTTGCATTGTGTACACTCATGCATCATCCAAATAACCCAAACATTTCATTTGGATGGTGTAAACTTGTGCGTCGTCCAAATGCAATAGACATTTCATTTGGATGATGTAAACATATGCGTTGTCCAAATGCAATAGACTTTTCATTTGGATGGTGTAAAATGTTGCATCGTTCAAATGCAATAGATATTTCATTTGGATGGTGTAAAATTTTGCATCGTTCAAATGCAATAGACATTTCATTTGGATGGTGTAAAATTTTGCATCGTTCAAATGCAATAGACATTTTATTTGGATTGTGCGAACTTGTGCCTCGTCCAAATGCAATAGACATTTCATTTGCATGGTGTGTAGTTGTGCGTCATCCAAATGCAATAGACATTTCATTTGGATGGTGTGAAATTGTGCGTCGTCCAAATGCAATAGACATTTCATTTGGATGGTGCGAAGTTGTACATCATCCAAATGCAATAGGGTGGAACCTAACCCGTTTGATAGAGCTGTCCTCATTGGAATGCAGTGGTTTATGCTTGGAACACTGTGATTGGACACTTGAGTGCAAACTATCCCATGAGCGCTGTCAATCAAGTAGCACACGAACGAGTTCCATTGTTTCCTTGTCTGTTATGGATACACAATTGGGTCGCTTTGAGAACTCATTAACAAGAGAATCTATTTTGTTTGCATGTGGGCTGTTTTCAGTTATTGTCATTGCGGCAACCGCATGATCAAGTGGAGGACCGGAGAAGTGTGTGTCTTGGTTGTGCCCTGCACCGTTCTATAGTTCAATAGTAGGCGTGAGCCTTGACAAGTTAGAGTCATTTGTAAAGTGCCACAACAGATGTCATACAACCAGTGGGTGGTAACCTTCCATGTTTTACAATGTGCATGTAGCATCCGTGTTTTTCCACAAGCACGGAATTACTTGTGGGGAACTTCCTTTTTTGTGTAAGATATAAAGAAAGGGTTGGGACTTACGATTTTAGAGAGTTTCAGACCATTTTTCATTTTAACAAGACATGGGGCTTATGATCAGATCTGCCCTGTAGTAATGGTCCCTTAATAATCACTTATACAAACTGTAGTATATGCAGGTTGGACTACATCCCGTTTTTCACAGTTTGTAGTCCAACACAGCACTACAGTAAACAAACATCGCATGAGCAATGCTATTATTACGGTCATGGCCTGGGCCGACCACACATTATGCCTAGGTTGATTGTGTCATGGTTGGGTTTAAAATATTGTTAAAAATAAAAACAATGATTTTGGTACATGTATATATATGAGCAACTGTGATTTTTGTAATAACATTTGTTGTTTTAAATCAGCATTAACCTTTAAGTTGCATTATATGGCAAAACGTTACAAAGTTACCCAGAAGGTAGTGTATAAATTTGCATGAACAACGGTGAATCGTTGACAGGTCAAGATATGTTATTTCAGGTAAACAAAACTTTTGTAAACGCATCTTTTGAAATTGTACAACGGGGATCAACGCAAGATTGTTTTCTTCACATTGGTAGAAATGTTGAACAGGCAACGTTGTTTACAAACTGTTGTATTTGAGTTTGAGAATACCGGTCTGTGTTACTGTGGGTGGATGGTGGGACTTCTGTGTAAGATGGGCCGCATTCTCGAATGACTTGAAACAACTTGTGAAATCCGATTTTTGATTGCTGTATTATGTACTAAAATGTTATGTTATTAACAATTACGACAATATGCATACAGCATATTGTATCATCACCCCCCGGTGATGATACAGTACATCACCATAATGGCTTCAGTTACGGACACCCCACCTTGTGGCTACACAGCGTCATGGGGTTTTTGGTTCATTGTTTTCTTTCATGCTTGAAAGCTGAAGGTAACACATATTTTACCGTCAACTCATCAAAACTGTGATGTATGTAAATGTATGTTTAAGTTAGAATATTTTAACCTGTAAGTGGATCGTTATTTACACGTTAAGCTAGAGAAATGGCGAAAGATAATGCTAACAACAGACCAGACACGGAACAACCAACACGGAACAACCAATCAACAGACCACACCCCAAAATACAAATGAACTGACCATTACTTTGTTACACAGCGATGCACACAATAATCCTCAGATGCAAGGAATGTTAACCGAGCTTAGTAGCCCCCATTTTTCACATGATCTAGTTGACTCTCCTCCGAGCTCTCTGATGCAAACTCATTGCAATGATGGCGATGTTAGAGTTATACAACGTAATGCGTTTGGCAATGTTGATTTACGACAGTTGATAAATTTACAAAATACTGGTGAAGTTGGGGATTTTGGCACATTCTATGCAATCATTATGGCAAGCTTGGATACTTTGATTGTTAGAGCTTCAGACTTTGTACACGGCCCTGGTGATCATCTGCAGATTGAGTTGATTGGTGAATCTCTGATATCCCCCGTACATGTGACCATGAGAGCGGATGAATATAATGAACGCACGTTTGGTAATTTACTTGAAAGTGTTATGCAGAGTAATGCTGAGATTATGATTGATGAATCAATAGAGCTGGTGGTACAAATTGTCAAAAACCGTGAGGGTGGTGCCCCGCGACGTAAAGCACAAACACTGTTGATAGAGCAGATTATCAATAAAAAAAGAAGGCATTTATATGTTGTTGTGAATAGTGATTCTACATGTTTTTCCGTTTGTTAGATGGGTATGTTGAACCCACAGTACACACATGCTGAGGCCATGGTTAGTGGTCGTGAGTTACATACGGGAGCTGGTTTAGCGTTAGATGATTGTGTGGCATTCACAGATATTGTTCGGTTTGAAGAAATGACAGGGTGTAAAATTGTTGTCTTTCATCGAACACGGGATGGTCACTTTACCAAGTTTCAAAACAGCGAGGACACCCACCCTAGAACTGTCTTTTGTGTACTTACACGATAATCATTTCTACGGCATTGTGAATATGAAGGGTTTTCTGGGTGTGTCATATGTTTATGAGTGGTGTTATACAGGTTTTAACACCCGTGGCGATCATGGCTGTAAACATAGCTGTAGTGTCTGTCTTCATGAAGATTGTCATACCCAACCCCGTAACACAAAGCAGTGCCCGGACTGTAAGCGGATATGTTATTCTGACATATTATTTTGTTACAGACAGCATAAACGCTTGAAGCACCACAAAAGTGTGGATCATTGGGTTAGCAGGTGTGACCAGAAGAAATACTGTCTTGATTGCGGCCGTCATTAAAACGTTAGTATTACCAACTATAAAGTGCACAAGTGCACGGCTAACATGTGTCCCAATTGTAACGTGGATCTGGCGGTTGAAATGAATCATCAGTGTTTTATAAAACCCTCTAAGCCCGAGAACCCCATTGAGCGCTACATATTTTATGATTTTGAGACAATTTCCAATCCATTGAATGGTGTACACACTGCAAATTTTGTGTGCGCAATAAGCTTTGATAACGAGACGTGGTGTTCAGCCGGAGCTGGTTGTATCGCTGCTTTTTTCCAAAAGTTTAGGCAACCGAAATATAATGACTACACATTTACTGCACACAACTCTAAAGGTTTCGATGGTTACATCTTGATGGAGTACCTTGCTAACAATGGTATTGGCACGATACTTATTGCTAATGGTAGCAAGCTTGTGATTTTTACCGACAGCACATTCAATCAGAGATATATTGATAGTCATTGCTTCCTACCTGTGAATCTGGCAGCCTTGCCACGTGCTATGGGTTTTAAGGATTCGAAAAAAGGCTACTTTCCTTACAAGTTTAACATCAAGGAGAATGAGAACTATGTTGGCCCCCATCCGGAACCGCATTACTACGGTGTGAATACCATGATGGCTAAAGAAAAAGATGAGTTTTTGCAATGGTACGCAACTGTTTCCGCAGACCCCTTTGTCATGCAGGATGAATTATGTGGTCATCTTGAGAGAGGGTTGTATGCGCTACAGACTCGAGTTCCTGGAGTGTGGTGGTGTTGACCCATTCCGGTCAATTACAATTGCTTCGGCTTGCATGAAAGTCTTTTGAAACAGATTCCTCACCAAGGACACCATTGCATTGATTCCCTCAGACAACTACAACTGTTGTCAGAAGACATTCTCAAACAGCTCAATCCAATGGCTTGAGTATGTGGCCTCCGATGAGAATATATCAATACAGCACACTCTGAACAGGGGTGAAGTGAAAATCGGTGCCTACTATGTTGATGGATATGCTGAACGTGATGGGGTGTGCACAGTCTATGAATTTCTAGGCTGTTTCTGGCACGGTCACCCAAAGTGTCATTGTTCAGCAAGCATCAATCCGGTGACAAAGATTCAGTACGGGTTGATGCACCAACAATGGCTGACAAAGCTTGAGGCTTTAAAAGAACAACACAACGTACATGTTCAATACATATGGTAGTGTATGTGGAATCAGCTTAAAAACACATCCGCAGATGTTAAAACTTTCTTGAAGACCTTTGATGCTCCAGAGCGCCTTGACCCTCGTACCAACGCAATTCATTTGAAGTTTACGGCTCGAGAAGGGGAGAGGGAGACTATTCAGTATAACGATGTCTGTAGTCTTTACCCATTCTGCAACAAGACAAAGACTTATCCGATTGGGCATCCAGACATAATCTTTCGAGATTTCAAACCGCTAGACACCTACTTAGGTATTGTTAAGGCTACAGTGTGTCCACTGAAAGGCCTTTATCACCCCGTTTAACCACACAGGGTCGGCGGTAAGCTATTCTTTCCCTTGTGTAGATTATGTGTAGAGTCTGAAAACCAGGTAACTGATTGTTCATATACTGATTCAGAAAGATCTTTAACTGGTACCTGGGTTTCTATTGAGCTGGTTAAGGCTGTTGAGAAAGGTTATCGCATTGTGAAAATATTCAAAGTCTGGGATTTCACCAGGACATCAGATAATCTTTTTGCAGATTACATGAGAACATTCCTGAAGCACAAGCAGGAAGCTAGCGGCTTCCCGCCATCTGTGGTTGACGATGATGCTAAAGACCAGTATATCCGTGAATATCATGAAAAGGAGGGTGTGCAGCTTGACAAGGAAAACATTGTTGTAAACAGTGCTAAGCGATCTTTGGCTAAATTGAATAAATGAACAGTCTTTGCGGTAAGATGAGTGAGCGGTCTAACCTTATGAACACAATGCTAATTACAGATCCGGAGGAGTTCAGCCACTACCTTTTTTCCAGTGAAATAGAAGTTATTTCTCTTTCATCTCAGACACAGTTGCGATGGTACAGTGACGTTATACAAAACAGCCACCAATCAAACCACGTAACAGCAACATTTTTATTGCCGCGTTCACAACCGCTTACGCTAGACTCGAGTTGTATTCACTCTTGGAGAAGTTGGATAGACGTGTACTCTACACAGACACTGATTCAGTGATCTTTGTCACACGCCACGGGGATTGGGTACCCCCACTGGGGCCGTTCTTGGGTGACTTGACCGATGGGTTACCAGATGGTGACAGCATCGCTCAATTTGTTAGTGGTGGGCCAAAGACATACGGTTACAAAACCGTTAAAGGTCTGACCTGTCTCAAAGCAAAAGGCATTACACTCAACAGCTACAACACAACCATTGTTAACTTGGAGACGCTAACACGACTGGTTGATAACTTTGTACGAGGCGAGGGTGGCAATGATGATCACGTCCTTGCTAATGCAGACACAATTGCGAGAGATAAAAGAACATTCACACTGAAAAACCGAGTAGTGTCTAAGCGTTTCAGAGTTGTGTACAACAAGCGAGTACTGCTCCCTGATTACAGCACTTGGCCTTATGGGTACTAAATCACATTCTAGGATGGATAGCGGTTTTGACCCGCGACTTCAACACCCATTCAGCTGTGTCATTACTGGCCCCAGTAACTCGGGTAAAACATATTTTGTGAAGATGTTGTTGGATAATGCTGATGTTGTTTTCTCCAGAGAAATTCAGAATATCGTCTGGGTTTGTTCATGTTGGAAACCGCTGTATGACGAAATGTTGAAGGTGAGGGAGATTACTTTTATAGAAGGTCTACCAACATCGTTGTGTGATGACAATCTGCTACCGATTCAGAAAAACAACCTTTTAATTATTGACGATTTAATGAAAAGTGCATCAGAGATTTTGGAGATGGAGAGAGTTTTCACACAATATTCACACCACCGTAACTTGAGTGCAATTTACCTTGTCCAAAACATGTTTGTTAAAGGCAAATCTAGTAGAACTATTTACTTGAACACAAACTATATCATCTTGTTTAAAAACCCCTGTGACAATCAGCAGATTAGCATTTTAGGCAGACAGATATACCCCGTTCTTTCTCGATTCTTCATGGAGAGTTTTAAAGATGCAACACATCCACCTTTTGGTTATTTACTTATTGACTTTAAAGCTACAACACCAGAAGACTACCGTCTGAGAACGGGGTTATTTTCAGGGGATTGGCCTGTCGTGTACGTTCCTAAGAAAGTCTGATCATGTCTAAACGCATTCGTAGAAATTTATCACTTTTGAAGATGTTATTTAAGGCACTGGCAAGTCAACGAAAAGTTATTTTAGAATCAACGTCCACCGACCTCATTCTATCACTTTGTGAAATAGCTCTTAATCTAAGGCGCGGAAATATACCCTTAACAGAATCGCAGCTCCGAAAAGTAAAGAGACAAAAAGCCAAAATTATATACATGTCTAGAAAGAACACTTCAGTCACAAAGAAAAGAAAAACCATCAGCCAATCTGGAGGTTTTCTACTACCGTTACTAAGCGTTGCAGTTCCATTCCTAACCAGTCTAATTGCATCAAGATACGGGTAAACAACATGGATCATGCTCAGAAAATGTTTCTGATGCCACAACATCAGTTAGAAAAACTGCAAGAATCCAAAACCACTAGCACCGATGTAAGACAATCTGTTGAAAATGATTTGGACTTGTCGATTCGCAATATACTGTTGAAGCCTGATATGGATTTACATGAGAAAGCTAAAAGATACTCTGCCATTTTACAAAGATTTTTGACTGTTGTGAGACGGGGGAGCTTGACACACATACACTGTCTTTAAGTCTACCCAGGTCTGAGACTGGGCCTGATGTAGTAAACATGACTGAGACTAAGCAAACTGTTGACCGAAATGTTAACCTTGTTGATGAAATTTTGGATAATGTGCCTGCGAAGCATAGGAAGAATGTTGAATATATTCTTAATAGAATGCACAGGTCTAAAGATTTGACTTCATGGACTTCAAATGGTGAATTCATTTTCAAAGGAGAGATAATCAAGGGTTCGCACCTGTTGGATCTGGTTAAAAGTGTGACCAATAAAATTGCTGATGCTAGAAGGCCATTGGGTTGGGGTTTGTTTTTAGGGGCCATGGCATGTCTCAACATGCCTTTTACAACCATTCCAAATGAGCTTGTAAGGAGTAAAATCAATTTGTATAAACAAACATCTGGCGACACAATGGATGATTTAGCCACACCCCCAGCAACTGGTCACCAAACAACCAAAGCTTTCTTTGTACACCCTCCACGGACCCCACAAAATGGCTTCCATTTTAATATGTTTTTATTTTATGCTTTTTTATCATTTGTGATTCATTGTCAAAGTGTATGTTTTACCATGAATAATTGTTGTATGAAAAATAATATGTAAACATTGATGTGGTTTTACGAATGGTTTATTTTTGAATAATAAAGCTGACATACACATGATTTACTTTTCTATTTCTTCAACAACCATGACACAAATTAAAAGATTCACAAGATTGAGCATGTTGTATGCAATTAAACATTTGCTTATCACGCTTACTCTGGTACATCCTAGCTACAAACTTTGAGACTAGCGCATCATTTTCTCGTAAATCATCAACATAAAAAGACATAGCATCTTTATAACTCAGACCTCTTGTCATTAGATAGAGAAAGAACATACAATGTTGTCCACACGTGGTAGAAATCATGTCCTGGACTTGTTTTGAACTGTATTCCACATTCTCACAGGTTTGCAGAAAGGCACTGATTGACTTGGGAAAATACGCTCCCCCGGGTGATTGCTCAGGTGTGTATTAACAATCATCATTGATGCAACATCCTGGACTGGTCCACTAGGTAGTTGGTCGCATGCCAGCACACCATAGAAATGAGTCCTAGATGAAATATTCACGCACTGCTGACCCTGTTGTGTAATTTGGTTGGAATGGCTTGCTAGGAAATTGCTGACCGTCTACATACATCGCCATAAACTCCAAATTATAATGTTTGAAATTAAATGGATTTTTTGTGTAACTTCCTGTAAAACTGTTATTGTCCATCAGTCCAATGACAATACATTTTGGCTGAGGTCCTAAAAATAGGTTTTCCTGGTTGCAAACGCGACCCCCCGCCGGTAAACTAAATGTCTTCATACACACTCTTTCAATTGGGTACTTGGCAGTGGTTGAGAGTAGCGCTTGAGCGTGTCCAAGTTTCACGGCTGGTGAAACAGTCACTTTCTTGACAAATAGTGACACAGATAATATATGCAAACGATAACGCACATCCCCTGCCCCCATAAGACAGAATTCGTCTTTACCGCGGACCATCCTAAACTTTATGTCAACCCCCTTTAACATGAGTTTCTCTTGAAAGAAGATATCACTATGAACAGGGCCGATCATTTCAAATGTTGTACTATCCACTGAATTGGCAGCCCTTTTCATGAGTCCATCGTTCTCGCCTGCAGGGTCCGTAACATCCATGTGACCTGCTGCGTCCTTGTAAAACAAACCAGCTGAAAACTGTGTCTTTAATGTATCGATCGATCGATCAATCAATCTAATTTATTTATAGAGCCCTTTTTACATCAGCAGTTGTCACAAAGTGCTTTTACAAAACACCCGGCCTTAAAACTCCAAGGAACAAACAACAGTAGTGTTGAATTTCAGTGGCTAGGAAAAACTCCCTAAGAAGGCCGAAATTTAGGAAGAAACCTAGAGAGGACCCAGGCTCAGAGGGGTGACCGGTCCTCTTCTGGCTGTGCCGGGTGAACATATTAAGAGTACAAATTGTAATAATTAATAAATGCATGTGGGCTGAGTCCAGAGTCTATTTAAACTTAGTCCAGGTGGGAAGCATGACCAGATGGACAAGGACAGGGACAACATGGGGAGGGGGAGGTGTCAGCACTGTGGCAGCTGAAATCGTCAGGTATCGTCTTGATCTGCAACACAACCAGGAGGACTTTGGACCGGGACAGCAACGGGCCTTTCAAGCCTGGTACTCCTCAGGTGTGGGCCAGGACCTCATGTCCTCCTAAGTTTAAAACGACAGGAGACAGGGAAAATTTAGAAAATGCATTCCTTAGATCTACAAGGATTTATAGGAGAACTGACCCTACTCCCCCAGCACAATAATATAGCAGCGTAAGACCTTGGGGCTGAGAAAGGGGGGTCCGGTGACACTGTGACCCTATCCGGGGGAGGCCCCGGACAGGGCCCAACAGGCAGAAAATCAATCCACCCACATTGCCAAGCATCAACCAAAGGGACACCCACCAACCGCAACCATCCTGAATGAGGGCCGAGTGTTGCCAGCAGAGTACAGCCCTATTGCACAAGTGCGCAAAAGAGAGACAACAACAAGCCAGTGACTCTGTCCCCGAATGACGTTGGAGGGAGGGCATCCCAGTGGCGATGAGACCCCACCTGGCAAGACAGCAAGGGTGGACAGTATCAAGCCTTTCTGGTCACCTTCACGCCCCTGGGCCAGACTACACTTCATCATAGACCATGCTGTAGAGATGAGTCTTTAGTAGACACTTGAAAGTATGCACTGAGTTTGCATTTCTAACCTTAATTGGCAAATCATTCCACAGTAGTAGTCAATATTAGTTCCGTCCGGTTTAGTGACTTTTACACATAGGTACAACAAAGTATTGTTTAGATCAACGTAGTGTTCGCCATTTCCTGCAATAAACAACTCCAGAGGGGCTACGTCTGATATTGCTGATAGGGTTGGTATTTCAATGTATGTATTTTTCTCAATAGATGTCTGTGTGAAAGGAACTGTGAATCAATCCAACTCTGTTTTCATACATTCACCAGACATGCGGTGTAGGAGTGCCATCTTCCTAAAATATGTTCTTAATCAACTTTGCTGTGTTTCCTTTGAGTGTTCTACGAGCTGTATGCCTTCTTTTAACTGTGGCTCTTGTTTTTGTCTCATTCTTGCGTTTTTTACTCTTTGGTAGGCTCCTCCTACCAGGTGGTCTCTTTCTAACACCTCGAGTCATAACCATCAATCCTGATCCGTCCTGCTGTTTTGTTTGTCGTGACATAACACTGCTGACAACATCGCCAACTATATTCCTCGCTGCATTTTTCAGATGTGGTTTTGCTATTG
>JACXGI010009354.1:6047-30742 GCA_016801175.1 Esox masquinongy
CTCCTCACCACTGCATTCGGACTATCCACATCCCTGAACCCCTCCTCACCACTGCATTCGGACTATCCACATCCCTGAACCCCTCCTCACCACTGCATTCAGACTATCCACATCCCTGAACCCCTCCTCACCACCTCTCATCCGCAGCTCACTCACTGATTGAAATTGATCCCAATCCGCTTTGCCGAACACCCACCTCCCTAACCCTTCCACTGGAATGGTTTCAGCCACGTTTCCTGAATACAAACTATGTGAGGCTTTACAGGCATATCCTCAATGAACTGCTTGAATTCATGCCCATTTGCGATCAGGCTTCTAGCATTCCATTGTAAGACCACCACCATAGTAATAAATGTAGGGTATATTGTGTCACTTTGGTGATTTATGACCCTGGTGGGCAGGGCTTCCAGATTGATTTGTTTTACAACGACTGATAAGCACCCCGGACGAGTGTTATAACAGGTGCGCTATGTTTGATGTTTAACAATGGAGGTCTTAGGGTTCTGGAATGTTAAATTCCCAGGCAATAAATAAGTGCTATAACAGCAGCAAGATGTTTGGTGTTTAACAAAACGGCACCAGGGTTCAGCAATGCTTTAACCCCCGCCGCATTTTATGTTCTGACAAGTGGTACAACAGATGTCCTACAACCAGTGGGTGTTAACCTTCCATGTTTTACAATGTACGTGTAGCATGGTGTTTTTCCACAAGCACAGAATTACGTGTGGGAAACTTGCTTTTTTGTGTAAGAGTATATACATACGCACATATAGTGGGAGACAAAGTGTAAGGTGACAGACCATTGGCTAAGCTGAGTCCTGAACCCACAATGGGTAATGTTTGTCCTATTTTATTTAGGATGGTTATCTGTACATGCTGTTGTAAATACTGATATCTGTATACACTGTTTTGAAAAGTAGTATCGGTATACGTCATTGTAAAAACTGGTATTTGTACGCGCTGTTATAAACATGCTTTTTTTCAAATAAACCCGATTCATTGATTTTGAGCATTTCATTTGAAACATCGATAAAAACAACATCAAAAAAACAATGGTAATCATGTCATCTGCACTTACCTGGGCCAAGCAGTAACATTTTAGAAAATGCTGGATGTCTATGACAAAACACAACATCTAAGTTCAGCCGTAATCCTGCGTGGTTTTCTAAGGTGTCATGTGGGTTAGTGAAACCCGTGTCCTTGACCATGTTAGTCACATTTTTTTACATTAAATCAAGTCAAGGGAAGTAAACAAAACTGACGGGTTTATCAATACAAGTTTGATTTCACATTTGAATTACAAACCCCATAATTGATTAACAATCACAGCCACTTCTGGTCTTCCATTAGCCAATTGTCTATGTATCACAGAAATAAAAATACCCATGAAGCCATTTTCCAGCTTGTAGGCACTTGTCAGAGAAGACATACTTCGTTGTTAATGCATTTCAGTTAGTGTTATAATGTATTACTTAAAGACAATTTTGCAATCGTGTGTTGCCACAGACTCAGAGAAGCCCTGTAACCTGAGGATTGTTCTGGTGGGGAAAACTGGAGCTGGGAAGAGTGCAACAGGAAACACCATCCTGGGGAGGAAAGATGCCTTTAAAGCAGAGTTGTCTCCTGTGTCTGTCACTGCAGAAACAAAGAAGCAGAGTGGAGATGTGGGTGGGAAGATAATACATGTGATTGACACTCCGGGGCTCTTTGACACAACGATTTCCAAGAAAGAGATGGAGATGGAGATAGTCAAGTGTATAGAAGAGTCCATCCCAGGACCCCACGTGTTCCTGCTGGTGATAAAGCTGACTAGGTTCACAGAGGAGGAGAGGAACACTGTGAGGTGGATCCAGGAGAACTTTGGAGAAGATGCCTCAAAGTACACGATAGTGTTGTTTACTGGAAAAGATCAACTGGGCTCAACATCACTTGATGAGTTTGTGATGAAGAGTGAAGAGCTCAAGGCCATCATACAGAAGTGTGGTGGTAGATATCATTCTTTTAATAACACTAATTCAAAGGACTGTACTCAGGTCAGAGAGTTGCTGCAGAAGATGGAGGAGATGGTGGAAGGGAATGAAGAGAAATACTACACAAACGAGATGTTCCTGAGGGCCCAGGAGATTCTGGAATGGGAAAATAATAAACTTGTAAAGTTTGTCAAATCGTTACCTAAACCGGTGCGCATAGTGACCCAACCATTCTGGACCATGCCATTTCTATTAAATCATAAAGGTAAAGCAATTAGCCTTTATAAAAAGATCGAAGATTTGATGTGGGGAACAAATATGATTAGGGAGGATATCAGAGGACCTACAGACCCATCAGACCCGGAAAATGGTTCCGTATCAGCACCAGCTGGCACAGAATCAGACCCAGGAGCTTCTACCCCCCCCACTTCCAGCCCAGCCACCGCTAGCACAGTCAATGCTAGCCCTGTCACTTGTAGCCCAGCCAACGCTAGCCAAGCAACTTCTAGCCCAGCCATCGCTAGCCCAGACATAATTTCTGCCACCATAGCCATCTCCATTCCATCTCTTGCAAATGGATCAGTATATCTGGCAGTGGGAGCTGTTTTAGTGTGCATATTGGCAGTGTGCCTGTATGCATGCCTGTCTAGGATGGGATGAAAGTATAACTGCGGGGAATAATGAGCTGTAGCTGAGAAGTACTCCAGATCACTGAAGTTGATTAGACTGCTCCCATAATACAATGATTTGTCAACCATTTTCAGGACTGAGTCGGTTGAAAAAGCACATTACACATTAAGATGCAGTACATTGAAACAGAAATTAAAAACTTTGTTATATAAGAGTTAGAAAATGCATTGTTGTATAAACATGATTGTGTGTGTAATCCACAACATTTCCATACAGCCTCTCAACTAGCCTGTGCAGTAATAGATTGCACTTGGATATCAGTTGGAGTGAGAGTGGTTTAACTGTAATTATCTTCACCTGGTAAAGCCAGATGAAAATCGGACACCATCGTTCCTAAATAGTAAATGCTAATCACTTTTTTTATGTATCTGCATTACTTGCTCTTCTGGGTTTTAGGCTGTTTCTGTAAAGACCTTTTTGACAAATACTGACATGAAAAGGGATTTACAAAAATAATTGTGATTGATATACAAGCATTTTTAATACTGGTAGATGAGTCAACTGTCTCTAGCTAATCAGTACGCAAGGGACAAGGCCGAAGTCCAATATTGGATGGCTGTGATCTTTGGGCCCTCAGACAGCACTGCATTAAAACCAGACACCATTCTGTAGTGGAAATCACTGCATGGGCTCAGGGAGACTTCCGAAAACATTGTCTGTGAACACAGTACGTCAAAGAATCCACAAAGTTCAAACTCAACCATGCAAAGAAGAAACCATATATAAACAAGATCCAGAAAACACTGCCGCCTTCTCTGGGCCCGAGCTCATTTAGGATGGACTGATGTAAAGTGGAAAACTGTCCTGTGGTGTGACAAATCAAAATTTGAAATTATTTTTGGGAATCATGGACAACTTGTTCTCCAGGCTAAAGAGGAGAGGGAACATCTGGCTTGTTATCAGCGCTCAGTTCAAAACCCAGCATCTGTGATGGTATGGGTGTGCATTAGTGCACATGGCATGGGTGACTTGCACATCTGTGAAGGCACCATTAATGCTGAACAATGTATACAGTTTTTGAAGCAACATATGCTGCCATCCAGACGATTACTTTTTCAGGTAAGGAGTTGCTTATTTCAGCAAGACAATGCCAAACCACTTTCTGCACATATTACAACAGCATGGCTCTGTAATAAAAGAGTCCAGGTGCTAAACTGGCCAGCCTGCAGTCTAACCCTGTCACCCATTGAAAAAATTTGGCACATTATGAAACAGAAAATATGCCAAACTGGTGAGCAGCTGAAATCCTATAACAAGCAAGAATGGGAATGCATTTCACTTTCAGAACTTCAGCAATTGGTCTCTTCAGTTCTCAAACACAGAGTATTGTTAAAAGAAGAGGTGATGCAACACAGTGGTAGACATGCTCCTGTCCCAACTGTTTTAAGCGGGTTGCTGGCATCAAATTCAAAATGGGCATGTATTTTTCAAAAAAATAAAATTTCAAGTTTCAAGATTTGATATGTTGTCTTCATACTGTTTTCAATTAAATATAAGGATAAATTATTTGCACATCATTGCATTCTGTTTTTGGAAATGGGGTTGTAGATGTATAAGAAGTGTAATACCCATAAATGAGTCAACAGACTGGCTAATCAGAATGCATAGTTTCAGTTTTTTGATTTTATAAATATCATTTTTCATGGAAATGTAAGCCATCATATACAAGGCATTGTAACCGATGTGTAATAAATCCCTTCTAACAACTGTCATTGTTCTTGGTTTTGTCCCCATTACATCTGGTGTTGAACACAACACCAAACAACAGTTATTGTTCTGTGTCTTTTACAAGGCTACACAATCACACTGCCATTCTATGTGGACCTCACTGAAGGGGGCGGGGGGGGACACTGAACACTAGACAGAACAATATAGACCTCCCCAGTCTACACTGGGCCTGTACAGTAAAGCATGGAGACCTCCCCAGTCTACACTGGGCCTGTACAGTAAAGCATGGAGACCTCCCCAGTCTACACTGGGCCTGTACAGTAAAGCATGGAGACCACCCCAGTCTACTCTGAGCCTGTACAGTAAAGCATGTAGACCTCCCCAGTCTACACTGGGCCTGTACAGTAAAGCATGTAGACCTTCCCAGTCTACTCTGACCCTGTACAGTAAAGCATGTAGACCTTCCCAGACCACACTGGGCCTGTACAGTAAAGCATGTAGACGTCCCCAGTCTACTCTGGGCCTGGACACTAAAATATGTAGACATCCTCAGTCTACTCTGGGACAGTACAGTAAAGCATGTAAACCTCCCAAGTCTACTTCTGGCCTGTACAGTATACTGTATTTAAACCAGTGGGTATGGTTGTTCATTTCTGCTCTTTCCATAGAATCACTTTCGCTTCCATTTTATAAACTCACACCTTACTGTGATTCATCATTACAGAGAACTGTGGTTTATCAAAACCAATATCCCAAATCAATCTGATTTGAAGACATCTGACTGAACCTCATGTGATTGTACCGTTAAACCCAGTGTCATGACTAATACCATTGAAACCTATGTTTCGCAGAAAGAATCGTACTACTATGTTTTGTGTTTGAGAAGTCATTGGGTTTAAATGAAAGTAATACGGCACCCTATAATGTTTGAGCCCAAATGATTACTCTTGTCCTTGTTGCTTTTTGTTTGTTTATTTTTTTCATTCACTTTTGCTGAATTTCATGCCAATACTTGACTGAGTTGACTTGGCACAACTATAAATAAATGAGTATGGGTGAGTCAGACCCCCCGGTTGAATTGTTGAAGCCATGACACAGAACATTCACAACAGTGAACAGATATAATAATGGCCAAGTTATATAATATAATAACTTGGCCACTGAGCCGAGCGTTGCAGACAAAAACCGGCTTTGGAGTAATTAAAGACTGTAGTCCTCACGACTGGGCTGGAATTGGCAACATTCGTAAGAGGTGTGAAGATAACTAGGACTACGAAACAGGGGTATTTGGTGCAGTGTCCCTGATTAGAGGGTTAAACAATTGAGTTGAACTGAATTGGGGAAATTGATTTTATTACCATATCCTTATTCTACCCATTATTCTGCATATTAACTGTAATAAATGGACTGTTTTAGATTAGGCCTGAATTTGCTTTAGACTGTTCATGGTTGCCACGGATAGAAGAAGACCTAGGTCAGCATGCCCTGTTCTTAGAAGTGATTATGGCCACAACCAAAGGTGCCAGGCCTCAACCTATCTTATCTACGACCCTGTTCAGATGGCTCCAAGGTGAAGTTGCCTGTGTCTCCTCTGTATCCTTCCGTGTGTGTAGGACAGGGACTAGGGGTAGCTCAGATCAGGAGGTCTGTTAACTCTGACCTAGAACTATGGTTGCATGACAGTGTAGGTTCCTATCTTGTTTTTTTTTATCTTGTTTTATCTTATAGCATAAGAGATGATATTTTTGGGAGCTGACAAGGAGGCGAATAAAGAGGTGAAATCAATAATGTATGATAAGAACAATTGTAATTATGACACTACTCTGTTGGTCTCTGTACTTATACTCTGTTTTGAGGAAACGATTGTTCACGTGGTTCCACGTAATTAAACTGAAATAATCAACTGTTAAACAAACGACTGTTGAGTCTCTTTTCATAAGAAATTGCGAACACAGATTCAAGGTCTCAATTCACCAATGCGTTAGAAGTTCCCCAATCTCAGGAACTTTGCATTTTTGTGCAAGATCATACATGCATAGCAACACCAAGCCAACACAAGCACAGAGATTGATATCTTATCTTACCATATTATCAATAGGAAATATTTCAGAGTTTACCATGGAATCAGTGCTTTTACCATAGAGGATTACAGCCATGCAGGCAACATAACAAGTGTTCAACAATTAATATACAGTATATTGATAAAAGGGAAATTCTTAACTGTATATCGTTTTAGGGCTGAATATGGATATTTGTGAATTGAAATGATTTGAAATGGGTCAAACTTACAACGTTAAAACCAAACTACCTATTACTTTAAACATAGCATGCACCCTATTTTCTTAGATCCAGGGAAGCCATCTGACCTGAGAATAATTATTTTTGGGAAGACTGGAGCAAGGAAGGGAGTGCAACAGGAAACACCATCCTGGGAAAAGACGCCTTTCAAGCAGTGTTCCTTTTGGTCAGTTACTGAAAGATGTGGGAAACAGAGTGGAGTGGTGAATGGAAGGAAGATTGAGGTCATCGACACCCCTGGACTCTTTGACACAACAATGTCAGAGGAAGAGGTGAAGAGGGAGATCGTCAGGTGTATAGAAATGTCTCTCCCAGGACCCCACGCGTTCCTGCTGGTTATCAGGCTGGGGAGGTTCACACAGGAGGAGAGGAACACTGTGAGGTGGATCCAGGAGAACTTTGGAGAAGAAGCCTCAAAGTACACCATCGTGTTGTTCACTGGTAAAGATCAGTTGAAGAGGAAAATACTTTCGGAGTGTCTGGAAACTTCTGTTGCACTTCAGGAACTGATCCGAATGTGTGGGGGAAGGTACCATTGTCTCAATAATGAAGCGAGGGATGAGCACTCTCAGGTCACTGAGCTGCTAGAGAAGATACAAATGATGGTGACAATAAATGGAGGAACATACTACACCAATGAGATGTACCAGGACACCCAGAGAAGATTAAGAGAGGAGGAAGAGAGGAGGAGACAGGCAGAGGAGGCAGAGATGAGGAGATGGGTTGAGGAGCTACTGATACAAGAAAGAAGGCAGGAGGAAGAAAGGAAGCAAGAGGAAGAAAGGACAAAACATAAAAAAATTAAGATAGGTTTAACTTCAGCAGCATCTGCTGCAGGATTTGTAGCTGGGACTTCAGTTCTCATTGCTGCTAAAGCAACAGTAGCTGTTGTCGCTGCACCAGTTCTGCTTGGTATGGCGGGTGTAGCAGCCCCTTATTATGCTAATTACACCCGAGGAGAGACCACTGTCTGAATGCTAATTACACATGAGGAGAGACCACTGTTTGAATGCTAATTATACCTGAGGAGAGACCACTCTGTCTGAATGCTAATTACACCTGAGGAGAGACCACTTTCCGTAGGAATGCTAATTACACTGGAGAGACCACTGTCTGAATGCTAATTACACACGAGGAGAGACCACTGTCTGAATGCTAATTATACCTGAGGAGAGACCACTCTGTCTGAATGCTAATTACACCTGAGGAGAGACCACTTTCCGTAGGAATGCTAATTACACCGGAGAGACCACTGTCTGCCTGGATACTATCTAGATCTGAGAAGAAACCCTGTTTTACAGCAGCAGTAAATGAACAGTGGCCTTGTACGCTGGACCACACATACAGTATTGTGATTAGAAAATAATTGGACATTAAAACACTGTTGTTATATTATAAAGGCATTGAGGTACCAGATCCACTCCAAAAACACCTATCAATTCCATGCAGCCGTAACCTTCCACAACACCTACTAAAGACCTTGCTGACAACCTTAATGGAGATCCATAGACCCCCCTACTAAAGACCCTGCTGTCAACCATAATGGAGATCCATTGACCCCCCTACTAAAGACCCTGCTGCCAACCATAATGGAGAGCCATAGACCCCCCCACCCCAAGGAAGCCATACTTATTAACACCCCCCAACTCCAAGACAGTCATACTGACTAACACCATGCAAGATCTCACCTCATGGAGTTGCAATGATCATGAGAACTGTGAGGAATCAGCCCAGAACTACACAGGAGGATCTTGTCAATGATCTCAAGGCAGCTGGGACCATAGTCACCAAGAAAACAATTGGTAACACACTAAGCTGTGAATTACTGTATTCCTGCAGTGGCTGCAAGGTACCCCTGCTCAAGAAAGCACATGTACAGGCCCGTCTGAAGTTTGCCAATGAACATCTGAATGATTTAGAGGAGAACTGGGTGAAAGTGTTGTGGTCAGATGAGACCAAAATCGAGCTCTTTGGCATCAACTCAACTCGCCGTGTTTGGAGGAGGAGGAATGCTGCCTATGACCCCAAAGAACACCATCCCCACCGTCAAACATGGAGGTGGAAACATTATGGTTTGGGGGTGTTTTTCTGCTAAGGGGACAGGACAACTTCACCGGATGAAAGGGACGATGGACTGGGCCATGTACCGTCAAATCTTGGGTGAGAACCTCCTTCCCTAAGCCAGGGCATTGAAAATGGGTCGTGAATGGATATTCCAGCATGACAATGACCCAAAACACATGGCCAAGGCAACAAAGGACTGGCTCAGGAAGAAACACATTAAAGTCCTGGAGTGGCCTAGCCAGTCTCCAGACCTTAATCCCATAGAAAATCTATTGAGGGAGCTGAAGGTTCGAGTTGCCAAACGTCAGCCTCGAAACCTTAATGACTTGGAGAACATCTGCAAAGAGGAGTGGGACAAAATCCCTCCTGAGATGTGTGCAAACCTGGTGGCCAACTACAAGAAACGTCTGACCTCTGTGATTGCCAACAAGGATTTTGCCACCAAGTACTAAGTCATGTTTTGCACTTATTTCACTCATTAAAATGCAAATGAATTTATAACTATTTTGACATGCGTTTTTCTGGATTTTTTTGTTGTTATTCTGTCTCTCACTGTTCAAATAAACCTACCATTAAAATTATAGGCTGATCATTTTTTGTCAGTAGGCAAATGTACAAAATCAGCAGGGGTCCAATTTTTTTTTTCCTTCACTGTACACCTCACCATTGTTACCCCCCCCCCCCACCCCCCGCTGTGAGGTATTAACATGTCAATGGAGGACAGTTTGTGACTGGCAATGATTCCAGACCTTCACTTTTAACGAGTGTCCACCTGTAAAGACATTAGGATATTTCACAACTTTTATCACAACTTTTATTCTTTTTGGCCATTTTGACCTAATATCGACCTTAAGACATGCCAGTCAATTGTTTGCTGTGGGAACTAAAAAAAAACAAAAAAAAACAAAGACAATGTTAGGCATCATTTAACAAACCAAATAGCTTTCAGCTGTGTTTGATAAAATGGGAAGTGATTTTCTAGTACCAAATTAAAAATTAAGCATAATTATTTAGGATAAGGTGTTGGAGTGATGGCTGCTGGAAATTGGACCTGTCTAGATTTGATCAAAAATTTATTTTTCAAATAGTGATGGTGCTCTTTTTTTACATCAGTAATGTCCTGGTTTTACTTTGTGATCAGTTGAATGCCACTTTGGTGAATAAAATTACCAATTTCCTTTCGAAACAACAAAATCTGTACATTATTCCAAACTTTTGGCTGCCAGTGTATATAAAACAATTTAACAAGGTAGCAAGAAAATGTAACCTATATTAATACAAATCAAACAAATGTTAGGGCACCTTACTAAAAACAGCACTGTGACTAAAGTAGAACTTGCAAATAGTCAAATTCTAAGTGAAAATTCTTATTGCAGGTTCCCGCATGGCAAAGTAACAATAGAAAATAAGTTGTCAATGTGAAAAAAGCCTTTAAGCAATACTAACCTCACAGCAATGAACCAATAGAAAGGCTAAAAACAAATAACAAAACATTTTAAGTAATGGACAACAAAATAACTACACCCTAATACAGATATTAAAAATTAAAAACTATATAAAGTAAAGTGGAGAGTCTGGTAGCAGCAATTGAGACTTGTGTGTAAATCAGTCCAGTTCAAACACTGATGTTTTACCCTAAAGTCCAGATTTCTTTCTGTTTCCACTGACGCAGGCCAAGGCCAATCGGCCACTAGGTAATGGCCGATTAGCCTGGCTCTCACCCGGGCTCTAGGACTTAGGGAGTGGTCTGCGGATTGCTGCGTTACGTGGTGTGAAAACGCGGCATGTTGTTCTATTCGAATGGCCATGTGTATCATTTGCTTTAGGCTTCTTGTAATTGTTTTCATCAAACAGATCCCTGATAAAATAAAGAAAAAGAAGAAACAGTACAGGGAAGCAAATGGAAAGAGTTGGAACGACCGAAGGTGATACGATGCCATTGACTCAATAGAAAAACGGAGCGCTGAGACATAGCCTGCAGAACCTATAATAACATAAAGTTAAATCAGAATTCTCCCAAATCCTTCTATTAAAGGTAGATAGTTTTGACAAAATACATATTCAACTGGTTTAGTTGCAGTGTCACCAATGTAGGTGGAGAAGGAGCCAGTCACAGGAGTTTGAGGAATAAATTTGTTTTATTACTTAAGTTCAAATGTCGTATTGTGAACAAACTGAGCATGGCCTTATTGTTTATTTTACGACCAGAAAAATATCGCCTTTTATTTTTCGTAACCGGAAAACCAAATCGCATTGAAAGTTTACTCCTCCCTCCTCACGTGAGCCCCTCCTTAAGTCTTTGGTAATAAATGTATAGTGGAAACAGAAAAGTCTGGAGCCAACATTAGCATTAATCACTGGTGTGACCCTGGTACTGGGGTAAAGCACAAGTGGAAATGCAGCATAAGAGTGAGAATAACCATCTGAGCAGTGTTTCATTTGCAATTACTTCTGATATTATTTGCCTTCCCCCTAAAAGCTGTTTGTCATATCAAATGAAGATTTAGAGGATCTGCATAGGGTTTTCACATTATAATATCCAAACTGTCACGGTACGGTGAGCAGCAGCGCCACCGTTCCGTGCACCTGCAGTTCCCATCACTCACAAACGCATCCCGGACTTGTCTCTGTCACATGTCTCCAATCATGCACACCAGGTCCCTATCACATCGTTTTGTGTTTAAATGTTTCCCCTCTGCTCCCCGCTTTTGTGGATCATTGTTGCTTGTCGTCGTGTTTGTTGGTGAGTGTTTGCTTTGCTTTACTGTTTGAATGTTTCTTTATAAGTCGCCCAACCTCACAGCATTTCATTAACTTCATTTATTTCATTCAGTTTAGCGTATCGGTTCCGTTCGTTGTTTGGGTTTTGTTTGTTTGAATTAAAAATCCACCGAACGTGAGAATGCCTGCGCCTGGTTCCTCTCCCGCACACCACCTGAACCATGACACAAACACCGATCTTTCCATTGTTTAGCTGACCTTGTTATATCGCAAAGGTCAAGAAACATCAAACGTCTTGTGAATCTCAATCCTTAATCAGCCTATTTATAAAGGCCTTTATTCAATGACTCCTTTGCTATTTTATTTTTCCTATGTTTTCATTGTATTGCCTGATTTTTATTGTTTACAAGTGTGTGGCTGTTTGCCATTCACTTTAAATAAAATTTAAATAAAAGTTTAATACAATATTTGGTAACACTATTTGAAGGGGTGTGCATAAGAGTGACATGACACTGTCATGATACTGTCATAACCATGACATGACACAAGAAGGAATCATTTTGAATGTTTATGAATGTTGTCATTAGGTGTCATTCGGTTGATAATTGTTTTATGCATGGTTGACATTGTTTGGGATGTCTTTGTTATGACAACTTGACATTAACTGAGACAAAATAACCTGCCAATATCTTTGTAATGACAACTTGACATTAACTGAGACAACATAACCTGTCAGTGTCTTTTTTATGACAACATGACAGTAACCAAGACAACATAACCTGTCATAAACATGGGCCTAATTATCAAACTTCAAGAAACTATTTAGCCAGTATTCTGTCTGCCATACAAGGAACTTTGCTGATCCTGAGACTGGTGCTCATACTCAGCTTATTGAGCATGCATGGCAGAAATACAAATTGAAAATATGGAGTCAATTGCATTCGTGAGTCACTGAAGATTCACCCCAAAATGATGGAGTGACTTTGCCATGATGTGAAAAACAAGTCAAGTTAATATCAAAGTTTTTTGCAGGAACATAGTTTGTACTGTAATTTTGTTAATGTTCATGCAGGACATCCATTCATGTAACTAGTGGTTTGCATGAATAATAGGATAAGTAATAAACATTATTCAAGAGATAATATACCTAATCCAATTTGTTAATATGTTTACAGTGCGGTAACCATTATTAATAAGGTAGACTGGCTACTTGCGTCTTCAAATAGGTGTGACGCATACAAAATATATGGTCGCATTTGGGGTTGATATAGAATTTTGAAGGACACTTTTATATTGAAGGACAATTACTATGGTTGGCCTATAGGGGGTACAAAAGTACACTGGACCTTTCGATACAGTTTGATAACTTGCCTGATAAAAGGGTATGTAGAGGTTTGGAAAAGCATGGTAATGTTATGACTATGACAGAGACCCATGTCTATGTAAAATGACATTCCTTTGAAAAAAACAAATTTGTTACTGTACTGAATTGTTTTTTTTTTCAAAAACAACACTCCTGACAATATCCCTAGGATTAATATAATTGAATTCTGTAACTGTATTGTTTAGCAACTTTGAAATCGTTGCACTGAAAGGGTTAGCGATTCGCTAGTTCCTTGTTGTTAGCTAGCTTTGATTGGTTATTAGGTGGCTCCAGTTAGCTGTATGCTAGCTCCAGTCAAGTGTTTGTCAGTTCCGGGTAGCACTTTGCTAACTTGCTGAGCCATGTTCTATTTGTGTTAACATGAAGGTAATTTGTTAAACTATCACTATCTAGCCTACTTTATAAATAATGTTTTCAATGTGATTATATTACGAATAGTTTATATTACTTAGGCTATTGTTCATGCAAAGAACTAGGTACTGTACATGAATGGATGTCCTGTATCAACCTTAAAAACTTACAGTACAAACTGTGTTCTTGCAAAAAACGACATCAGCTCATGTCCTGTGTCAACATGAACAAATGACACTACACTCTGTTATTTAATGCATTTGTAAACCATTAATAAAGTAAGGGTTATCATTGTTAACCGTTTTCATGTCTTGTTTCATCTTTGTTCATCAATGTTCATTCAAGGTAACTACCGCATGTGTTAATGGTTGTTCATGTACACTTATCGGAAAGTGTTACTAAAGTAGGATTGTAGAAAGTAGTTTTTTTTTTTTTAGGAAACATTTTTTGTGCAAAAACAATAAAGGAAATGTATTGCTTTTAAGGTATTTAAAAGCATTTGACAGATTTAATTAAATCTTTATGACAGTATTTGACAAACTTAATGACATCTTTATGACAAGTCCAAATTGTACCATTGTATTTGAGGTCCAAAAAAATATTTATGATACTGTTATGAATGCATTTGACATTGTTATAACACGTCATTACATCTTTATGACAAGTCCAGATTGTACCACTGTACTTGAGGTCAAGAAAAATATTAATGACACTGTTATGAAAGTCTTTGACAGTGTTATAACACGTCATTACATCTTTATGACAAGTCCAGATTGTACCACTGTACTTGAGGTCAAGAAAAATATTCATGACACTGTTATGAAAGCATTTGACATTGTTAAAATACTTCATGACAAGTCCAAATTGTACCACTGTAGTTGAGGTCATGGAAAATATTTATGACACAATTATAATGGTCTCATGACAACCAATGTCAAAACCAACCACATATGACAGTTGAATTTAATGCTAACACATAAAGGTAAATAGTTTCTTCAAGTTTTATAATCAGGCCTGCTATGACATGTTTATGACAGGTTATGTTTCTGACTAACTGTGCCACAGCATGGTTTGGCCGTTGCTCCGTAGCCAACTGGAAGGCCCTGCAACGGGTGGAGGAAATCGCCCAGCACATCACTGGTACCCAGCTCCCGGCCATCGTAGACCTCCAGCACAAGCGGTGTCTGCACAGGGTGTGTGGCATCATCAGGGACCCTTCACATCCATGCCACAAAACAGCCCTCCTTCCATCAGGCAGGTGGTACTGGTCTCTTCGTTCCCGCAACAGCAGGCTCAGGAAAACTTTCTTACCATCTGATTTAAACCTGCTGAACTCCGTGACCCATCACTAACCATATCCTCCCTTTGTACTACTGGACTCTGAACCTGCCTTGCAAAGTCTGAAGTTTTCAGTTGTTACAGGTACATGTCTACCTCGGGAACCTCATTGCTGCTATCCCTGCATTTCAGTTGCACATGCTACCCTACTCCTTTAATTTCATTATACAGTACTTGTTCAATTACAATAAAGTTGAATCGAATCTAATGTTGTCGTGGTTAATGTCAAGTTGTCATAACAAAGACATTGACAGGATATTTTGTCTTAGTTAATGTCAAGCTGTCATAACAAAGACCTTGACAGGTTGTGTTGACTCAGTTAATGTCAAGTTGTCATAACAAAGACATCCCAAACAATGTCAACCTTGCATAAAAAATGGCATAATCAACCGAATGACACCTAATGACAACATTCATAAATGTTCATAATGATTCCTTCATCTGTCATGTCATGCTATGACAGTATCATGACAATGTCATGTCACTCTTATGCACACCCCTTCAAATAAATGTTACCCAATTTTTATGTGATACTGGATCATCTTGTAATGAGGGGATATATGACAGTCAAGAGTGAGCTCAATGATGAGGTAGAACAGAAGGTAGAAAGAGCCCCTGCCCTTTCCCTTCAGACTCAACAAGGGCCTTTTTTACCCATTGGTCGTAAGTGCCCACATTCACTCAAGCCAAATGACATGCATTGTTTGTCTGCGTAATGCTCATCACGGAAGCTGCCAGTCATGAGAAACCTGATGGGTGCATTGAGCCCAAAGTCTGTTCCGCTATCTGCATTTATCAGAGGAGACCTATGTCATTTTGGCCCATGACCCTCGAAAGGTCTGTGCACGACCCTGATGAATGGCGACAGATAATTTCCTACATTCTCACTGAAGCCTCTCTTTCCACATTCACCTGTGCTGCTGTCTGTAAAGTGGTAGGAAGAAGTGAGGACATCTCTGACTTCATTTGCATAGGGAGTGCCAGCTCAGATTTCCTGGTCTATCTACTGAGAGAATCAGAAACCATCTTGGGTTATGACACCTGATATGGGAGAAAAGGTCTCACCTCAGGAATGTCTTAAAATGTCAAAAAAGGAGTTCTAGTCCATTCCATAACTTAATAGCAAAATTATAAAGTGTTATCCAGTGCTTAATTTGGAAATTACGTGGTCCTGTAACTCACAGGAGCACGAGAGGATGTGTGATCTGGTGGGCCCTGAGGTACTGGAACTTATGATGAAAAGGTGACAAAGAACGTAGCAGACAGAATGAACAGTCAAGTAGCCTAGCAGGGATGTCTCCAGACCCGAGCCTTCTCGGCTTTTGCCCCAACATGTTTTTGTTCAACCCCCTTCAACTTTAATTTTCCAAAACCTCCCAGAACACAGCCATTTCTTTGTTTGACTTCTCAGAAGTTAATCACAACTGTTTCCAGATCAGTTAGCCTACTTATGACGCTGGCATCGGCAATTGACATTTAATAAAGACAAAGGGTCTGGAATAAGTGTTGCAGGATATAGGATTACAGAAGGATTATACTTTTACAGTTAATACTTTTACAGCTGTTCTATAATTATCTGTCAGTTGTTCTGATCATTAATAAATTGAGCCATACTCACAAAAGTCTGATGTGTCATCATCCGAATTAAGTCACAAGTGCACAGGTGAAGTTTACTTTCGTTCTCTTTATAAGAGTGAAGTATCTGCTGTGGGTGGTACAATACACTCTTGGCACTTGTTTTGAAATATGTAATCATAAGTTACATGCATGACAGTTATATAAATTGCATTTTTAGTGCATTATGTTTTGTGAGGATCCATTGCACTGCTTTGACACTATATTTCTGTTGGCTAGCGTCCAACTGGCAGTTGTAGTATCGGAAGAAAGAAAGTGTGTCACCCTTCACTGGAGGGAAAACCTGCTATGTAGAAAAATACACTGCCAGGCCCCAAAAAAGTTGCAGACTAATATTTTATAGGAACACCTTCAGCTTTGATTACAGCGCACATTCGCCATGGCTTTGTAACATCACAGTTTATTTCTGTCCAGAGTTGCATACATTTTTGGCTGAGAACTTGTATTAATGACGGGAGATTCAAACCCCTCCGTAAAGTCTTCTCCAGCACATCCCAAAGACTTTTAATGGGGCTAAGGTGAGGATTCTGTGGTGGCCAATTCATGTGTGAAAATGATTCCTCATGCCCCCTGGACCAATCTTGCACAATTTGAGCCTGATGAATCCTGGTATTGTTGTCCTGGAATATTCCCCTGCAATTGGGGAAGAAAAAATCCATTGATGGGATAACCTGGTCATTCAGTACATTCAGGTACTCAGCTGACTTCATTTTATTGCCACATAACATTGCTGAGTTTAGATCTGACCAATTGAAACAACCCTGGATCATAAAACTGCCTCCAGAGGCTTGTACAGTGGGCACTATGCATGATGGGTGCATTGCTTCATGTGCTTCCCTTCTGACCCTGATGCCCCCATTGCTTTGGAATAGGGTAAATCTGGACTCATCAGTCCACATGATCTTTTTCCACTTCAAGTGTAAGTGATCTCCGATCATGGTCGTTCAAGATTTTATCTCACCACATTTATTCCGCAAGGTTGATGGTTCACCACTATCCTTCCTGGTTTTATTAATGCGTTGGACAGTTCTTAACCCAATTCCAATGTAATTTCAGCAATCTCTTTAGTTGCTTTAGTTCTTTGCTTGGTGCAGGCCAATAATTTCTGTAACGTCGGCACCGCGTGGCACGGCAGCTCTCCCTCCTCTCCGGCACTCCACCTCGCGGGTGTACTAACCACCGGCTGGAGACTGATGGCAGCAGCGCTCCCCGAGGACACACCTGTTCCCAACCACCATTTAGTTGTGTATATATGTGTTGTTGTCTCCACTGATATTTGAGGTGCTGATATTTGCCAAACATAAAGACAAGTAAAGAACCTATTGATCGTCATTCCTCATCTTTGTTTTCCTTTTTTGTCTCACCTTTATGCACTTGCACCGTCACAGTTTCACCCTTCTGAAACACAGTAAAAAAATTTCCACAACCACGGGATACGTATTCCAACATTTGTTTAAGAAATGAGAAGCTACTCACTGCATCAGTAGGGTTCATAGAATTGTTGCCAGCTGAAACAACCAAATTATTTTGCTGTACACGCAAAGCATATGAGAATATGATTAAAACATGAATATCAGGCAAAAGAACAGAATATCACTTTTAATTTCCGTCTGTTTTAGCAATTAACAATAACAGCACTGTTAGATTTCCATTCACCCATATTATGTGAGCATATCTATCGAGAAATTAAGTGTTTCAAATTAATCAGGTTTTTCTGTTGCATTGATTGTTTACAAATAAGCAAATTATTCAAATATCAAAATCAGCAGCTTATTCATTTTAAATATATTTGCAGACATTATTTAACGCCTAAGAAGCGTTTTATGATGAATCTTGGTCCCACCCCTAATTGCTCACTATGCTCATTAGATCAGTTATGTACTGTCATTGAATTTCACATAGATATTGATAGATTAATAAGACAAAGACACCTTAATTTTTGAATAATCATTTTTAAAGTTTTAACATGCTGCATGGAGAGAGACCGCGTACAAGGAATATCTCCCGAATGACCTGATCCCTCCTGCCTCTATAGAATCTACTTGTAACCTCCATAGGTTAAGATTAGGACAATTACTCTACCATTGTATTACTTCCTGAGGCCCAAATAAGGGCTTTTGACAACGAGGCTCCGAATCTTCCTAGACAGTTCAGGAGGTAACACAAGGTCAGGATGAATATCTATTGGGTATAAAGTGGGGAGTTGGAACAGATATGGAGTGGTTGAGTTACATGACAATGGGGACAGTAGAAACAATGAACCTCTAACACCTTGGCGTCGTTACCTCATTATTCAAGAGAGGCTTCTGTGCTAGACATTTAACATATGGAACGATTGTAATTGAAAGGCTAGATAAGTACAATTTCTCCCCAATTCTTTAAATATGCACTATTTCAATTTGCTTCACCAAAACATTGTCACATGTAAACATCGACGACAGCTAATTATTATTTACATATGATTAAATAATTACTTGGCCTAGTTGTCCTTCTGGTCGGTGATCTGGCTGATTTGTTTTCTTTGTTTATTGATATTGTCTTAAGGGAATAAGAGAAAGGAGATGGAAGAGAAACTTCAGAGTCCAGTCCAACATCCTGATGATCACAACAAGAGACTGAAGTATGTTAAAATTAGGAACAGCCCATGCAGGAAGTCTTATTCCCATCAACATTGAACGGTAAAAAGGAAACAAATTACACTTTTCTGTCGTTAATTTTAGAAGTGACAAAAATGTTATCTATTCATCTTTCTTTGCTATAAATTGAAGTTTTTGTGGAAAGGTGATATCCATGCTCACAGATGTGGATGAATAATGTTATATAACGGTATTAATATTAGTGTATAAATGTATAATGATTGAAGACTGCATTAGACTGCATTAGATATATGCACTATTGTGAGAAAAGAGAAACTGAGAAGGTGTGGGCGTAATGTTTTGTTGAGGTTAGACAAGGGTCAACGGTTAGAGAGTCAAGGATGCATGAATGGAAGGGGTTGCAGGTTGGGTCTGTACAGGACAACTGAACAGGAGGGTGAGAACAGAGAATTGGTTGAGTCAGATTGGTTTCACTTTTGCCCGTCTCTAAGAAACAGAGGCGGAGTTGCCTAGGAGTGAGGAAGTACCCAAGGTCAAGGGGTAACGTCATGGCCGAGTAGAAACTTCCAGAATAAGGTGGATGAATGGAGGGGTGGAACAGTAGGAGGGGTCGAGCTGTTTGTATCACTGTACCTAAGATGCATGATTTTTACTGTTCTTTGCAATCCTTCTCTATTTGCATACTTTCTGTTCGTTTGTGCAAACTATTGCCTTCAAGCTTGTATTAAAATGAACTCCGTAAATGAGGGAAAAGACAAATTCTTGGTTCTGTGTAGTTTGTGTGTTCCTGTGTCCTGACTCGGCCCTCAAAACTTAAGGCCCAAATTTGGCCAGAAACAAACTACTTCACTGAATTTTGGAGATTCTGAATGTGTAGCAGTATGTTTTTGGGCATGTATCTTATAATGTATGTTCTTAAAATATAACATGATACAATAAACTATTGAAAAAGGCTATTTAAATAATCTATCAAAATACATCATTTGGAACCCAATTTCAACCCAGTTGAAATGATTAACAACACACCATTATTGAACACATTTACTTGAAACTAAGCGCTATACAATCAATACGATTTTGGTTTGATGACGATACTAATATCCTGCCTGAATGAGAGAATGGTATGGAATAAAAATGTCACACCTCCACTACAGTTCTGTATTTTTACATTGTTGTATTCTCTTGATAAACAACTACATTGTGTATCCACAGTAACTTGATGTTAGCGATCTCATTGAAGTGCTCATCAACTAGTCAGCTCAGAACTATTACTCCAGATCAATATCCAAAGCCAGCAGCTGTGATTGGAATTCTTGAGTGGAGATGATGTCAGCACTTCACTGCAAATTAATGCAATGTGAATTTGTGGTATACTAAAACCTGCTGCTGTAGTAAATTAATGCAATGTGAATTTGTGGCATACTACAACTTTCTAGTAAATTAATGCAATGTGAATTTGTGGCATACTACAACTTGCTAGTAAATAAATGCAATGTGAATTTGTGGTATTATACAACTTGCTAGTAAATTAATGCAATGTGAATTTGTGGTATACTACAACTTGCTAGTAAATTAATGCAATGTGAATTTGTGGTTTACTACAACTTGCTAGTAAATAAATGCAATGTGAATTTGTGGTATACTACAACTTTCTAGTAAATTAATGCAATGTGAATTTGTGGCATACTACAACTTGCTAGTAAATAAATGCAATGTGAATTTGTGGTATACATCAACTTGCTAGTAAATGAATGCATTGCGAATGTGTGGTATGTCTACAACTTTCTAGTAAATAAATGCAATGTGAATTTGTGGTATGTATACAACTTTCTAGTAAATTAATGCAATGTGAATTTGTGGTATGTCTACAACTTTCTAGTAAATTAATGCAATGTGAATTTGTGGCATACTACAACTTGCTAGTAAATAAATGCAATGTGAATTTGTGGTATACTACAACTTTCTAGTAAATTAATGCAATGTGAATTTGTGGTTTACTACAACTTGCTAGTAAATAAATGCAATGTGAGTTTGTGGTATACTACAACCTTCTAGTATGATTACCAGGGTGGTGCTCTTTTTTGTCACTTTAGTGACCTCTACTGTCATTTCAAGTGTTGTCTCTGTATTGTATAGGATTAGATCCATAGAACCAAAAAGAATAGAAGCCCCAGTTTGATTCCTTTAATCATCCTTTCTATTAACTACGGGCATTCCATTCTAATAGGCCGATTTCATGTAGAGAACATTGGAGTAACCGGCCCTGAATACTGCCAGGGAGAAAGCAAAGCCTTGGCAATGAATACAAGTCAAATACAGAAAGCTGAGGAACTGTCCAGCACGTCCATTCACTTTAGACATTGACATCTCTCTGAAGACAACAGAAGTGATTGATGAGGAGAATGGAGAACTGGGATTGGCTGAAACATGTGGGGTGACTCTCAGCTATTTAGCAGAAATGCTAAAACAGCTAAATTGCTGTCTATAACAGACACAGAACAATAAGAGCTGTCTGTTGTCATCAGATGTTTAATGTCACCACCAGAGGGACTCAACGGACCAATGATTGACAGAGAACAAGAAGAATGATGTGTTTGCTTGTTAGGAGCTGTTTGTTACATATCTCCCAGAATGCTTTGCATAGGATCACTTTCACTTTCTGGAAGAGAAATATGGTGTAAATAAAAGGAAAAGACTCACAAGCCTAATTGTCACAAGCCTAATTGAAGTATAAAAATAGAAATGCAGGAACAAAGGAAAAACCTAGAGATGAAGCAGGCTCCAAATGGTCAGTCTTCTCCTGGCTTTACCGGGTAAAGCCTAATGCTTCACTTAAACCACTGTGTGATTTTACCACTAACTGAACTAAAACCTATCAGTACATAGAGGACCTGCAGCTCCAACGCGATAGAACTACATCCACATACAGTGATGTCCGAAAAAACATGCAATTTCAAAATCTGTACATTATGCATTGATTTTAGTTTTATATTTAAATGTACGGCATTTTACTTGTTCTGTACTTTACGATTTAACTCAGTGTCTTCACATTAGTTAAACATTCAGCGTGCAGAAAATCCTGAAGTCTCTAAACTAGGTCTACATACTTCTGTAAAAGGTAGTGTAAGGTGATAAACTCAGACACCTGTGTGTTCACATGGTTACACAGCCTGGCTGTGGTACCGGATGATGCAGATTCTGGGCCTGAATCCACTTCTCCTGAATCCTCTCATCCTGAATTTCCTTTACATCTTCCTCTCTCCTCACCTTTTCCATCTTTCTCAGCTGCTCTTCCATCTTTTTTATCACCTCCTGTCTCTTAAATTCCTCCTCTTGTCTAACCTACTCTTAACATTTCTTGATCTCCTCCTCAACATTCCTCTTCTCTTTTTTCTTCCTGTCTCTTCTTCTCCTTTTCAATCCCTTTCTGGACCTCCTGTTACATCTCATTGGTGTGCTGTTGTCCTCCATTCCTCTTCATCATATCTATCTTCTCCAGTAGCTCTGTGACCAGACCTCAGCCAGAAGAGGACTGGTCATCCCTCCCAGCCTGGTTCCTCTCTAGGTTTCTTCCTAAATTTTGGCCCCTTTTAGGGAGGTTCTTCATCAGTGTGACTCCTGAAAGCAGGAGCTGGATTCATTCTGAAATGTACAGAAATATCTTGTCTGCTCAGAAACAACTGAATGCCTCAACTTACTGAATGTTGCTTTGTCATGCAGCAGAGCAATTATCCCGAAACGCACTGCCATGGACACCAAGGAGTGTTTCAGGGCCTCAAATGGGAAAGTTCATGACTGGGCTAATCAATCACCATTTGAATTGAAAATGCACTTTGTACAGCCTCAAGACAAGACTGAAGGCAAAAAAGCCCGAAAAAATCAGGAAGTGAAGATGGCTGCTGTACAGGCCTGGCAGAGCAACAGCAGGGAAGAGACCCAGAATTTAGTGATGCCTATGGTTCACTACCTATAGGCAATCACTGTATGTATAGGTTAGGCAACCAAGTAATAAATATGACTGCTTTATTGTAACTAATGTTATTCTGTCAAAATACATTTGGCAATTTAACATGGGGCAAATCTGTATGTCACTGGGAAAAAATGTTAAATTCCAAATGCTAAAATATTATCCAATAGGATAGTATTTGGCCAATATACCATTGCTAAGGACTTTTCTTAGGCACGATGTATGCACATGTTGTGATGCAGGATAGCAAAGGCTTTACTAAACAGGCAGAGTGGATAAATATCTGCAGACCAGTGTCTGATGAGATGCCTTTTCTTGTAAACAAGTTCCTCTTTCATAGAATAAGATTTTTGTTCACTGTAGCATCTAATCCTTTTGTTCACTGTAGCATCTCTGAAGGGGGAACAAAACCACCCCTAGAAACCACAACCGAGCAAAAAAGGAAGTTGAGAGACATTCTGAAACGTTCCCACCAGAGAGAGATCTGGGTTGTTACAATGAGAGTTGTTATTGCTCTCATGACAGAGATAATGAGAACGTGTATGTTGTTTGTGGTTTAAATAAAATATGCAAAACATGTTAAACTAAACGAGTCAGTGCTGCAGCAAAACGTGACAAGTCACAGACACATCTGTTCTAGTTTCCTAGGTTCTATTCATTACAGTGGACCCCATTCAGGTGCATAAGACCCTTCTGCAGTGTATGGATCCCTTCTGCAGTGCATGGATCCCTTATGCAGTGCATGGGTCCCTTCTGCAGTGCATGGGTCCCTGCTGCAGTGCATGGGTCCCTTCTGCAGTCCATGGATCCCTGCCCAAAGTCAGATGACATCTGCAAACCACGGCTTCTAGTGCCAGTAGAGGATGACCACAGTCATTGCTCATTGCTTGTATCACATTTTCCTGTCCCTGCCGGCGTGTGTGAGAAAGTGATGAGAAAGTGGTGAGCTGGCAGTGAAACCCAGCCATGGGGAGGTGGTGAACTGGCGGTGTGAATGGAATGGGCCAATGTGTTGGAGACTATCCAGTGGGCGGGCCCATCCAGCCCCCAATACTTGACCCCAGGTGAACATAGGTTGGTAACCAGGCAGGAACAAGGAAATAGTCTCTGTTCATGGTTGGTAAAGGGAGCGGGAACAGGTAAATAGTCTCCTGTTCATGGTTGGTAACCGGGCGGGAAAAGGGAAATACTCTCCTGTTCATGGTTGGTAACTGGAGCGGGAACATTTAAATAGTCTCCTGTTCATGGTTGGTAACTGGAGCGGGAACAGGTAAATAGTCTCCTATTCATGGTTGGTAACTGGAGCGGGAACAGGTAAATAGTCTCTTGTTCATGTTTGGTAACCGGGCGGGAACAGGAAAATAGTCTCTTGTTCATGGTTGGTAACCGGGCGGGAACAGGGAAATAGTCTCGTGTTCATGGTTGGGAACTCGACACTACTTGCTAGAGCAGGGTGGAACACTCTATCCAAGATATTACTTTGATATTCATTAAATTGTATTCATTACATCATGCAATGATGTTATCTAACACATTTCAACAAGTAAAATGACTTTATTAACAATTCACCATTTATAAATGTTCCACTTAGAGGCAACAGAAACAATTCCAGGTTAAGGTAAAGCTGTGGGTCCCAGCTGAAACGTTTAATGCTTAAAAAAGTGTAATTGAGTGTAACTTCCTGCCCGTTCACTGAAGAAAACAACTGTTGATGGTTTTAACTGCTCAGCATTCTGTGCATCTCTAAATATTTTCACTGTTAACTGGAAATGACCTGCATACAACATCTTTATCCAGAGAATCCACATGGCTGGATTAAAGTGGGGGAAGAAGGAGACCGGAAGTAGTGGGAAGAGACAGAGAGAGGAGACAAAAGGAGAAAGAGAGGATCATAAGAGGAGAGGAAGAGAGGATCCAGAGGGAGGAAATGTTGAATTGTTGCAAGTGGTCAGTACGACCGTCTTGGGGTGGGGGTGTTAGTCAGTACTATTGTCTTGGGGTGGGGGGGTGTT